>UZAN01048591.1:0-23821 GCA_900618425.1 Echinostoma caproni | reverse complement strand
GCGCTGCTTTTTTCTGAAAGGTGTGCCCGAGAAGTTAATTTCAGTATTACGATCGCTTTATATTAATAGCCGAAGTCGAGTCCGGGCTTACGGCACTTTTTCTCTCGAGTTCACCACGGAAAGTGGTGTTCATCAGGGTTGCCCTCTCTCTTCGTTTCTATTTAACTTTGTCATAGATATAATTCTTGAAACAGCCCTATCCTCGTGCAGGGATAGCGGTATCGATTTAATTCCTGGTGGCAGACTGTCTGATCTAGAGTATGCAGACGACATTGTGCTACTAAGTGANGAGTTGCAAGCATCCCCGGATAACTTGAGTGCTAGTGTAACCATATTTGGTATGCGTTTTGCACCTCCGAAGTGTAAAATGTTACTACAAGACTGGGTTGGTCCAGCACCCAGCTTCACTCTAACTGGGGAAGTGATAGAGCAGGTGGATAAGTTTTGTTGTTTGGGCAGCTACATCTCATCCGGTGGGTGCGTCACGGATGAAGTGTCGGTGCGCATACAGGAGGCCCGGTTGGCATTTGCCAACTTGAGACATCTGCGACGCCGTCGCGGCATCCGGCTGTCTGTGAAGGGTCGAGTGTCTGCCGCGACAGTCCGGCCAGTTCTGCTATACGGTGCAGAAACTTGGCCATTAAGAAAACAGGATAAAGACGGACCGTCGGTGTTTTAACACCACTGTCTGCGTAGCATTGCACGAATATGGTGGGGTAGCCGGATGAGCAATGCTGAGGTTAGGCCCAGAGTTTTGGGTATCCGCGGTCGCCCAGTGGAGCAAGTGGCCAACCTTCATAGATTACTTTGGTTGGGACATGTGTTACGCATGTCACTAGAAAGGTTTTCACGGCAAGCAATGTTCGCCGAAGCAGACACTGAGTGGAAAAAGCCAAGGGTGGTCGAGCTAAGACCTGGCACGAGGGTATAAAAACCCTAACCAGGAGACGAGGTCACATAGGCCCCGTTAGGCTCCCTGGCTGGGGACTTCGGGATGATCGTAACTGATAATTAGAGACACCGAGTGATATGGCTGGATGTCGCAACCAGTGGCGTACGTGCATCTTCTGAATTTCTTTGCAACCTTAGATCACTGAACTTCTCCATTTTCTGTTCGACTCCACTTTCAACTTTCCTTTCTNCTCCTATTTCTCATCCAAATGGGCAGCCAAAAGACAGCAACCAAAACGGGCGCACGAATATGCGTGGTTAATGTTTGTACAAACTGAAACTTAGTGAAACCGTCCACTTGGAATTTCTTGGGGCACTCATTTTAATGAAGAAATGATACATCAGGCACACCTAATTGTCCTGAGATCTACTGTTCATTTGGCTATGAATGCCGGAGCTCACTGGAAATGTTGACGATGAGCGTGTGCATTGGTAGCAGGAATATGCCATTTTGTAATACAGCTTTGACTGTTATAGACGGATCATTCTTCTTCGTCATTGGAGACTATACTATCACCTGCTTGTCAATTAATGTCTTGTGCACTTCGCCGCTCCAAGTTCAGGGGGTGAGATTGTCAGTTTGCTCATAACACTGAAGTGGAGTCGATACATACACACGCAAAAACTCACACCCACTACTTGTTCATAAATAGACTTCACCAATCATCGCTACTTGAACTGCGATTTGTTTAAACGATTTCCACATCCTCCGGCTTTCCTTCTTCCCGTATTTTTGTGATGCTGTTAGTTGTGAAGTGGTTGACGAGGTATGATTATCTTTACTTTTGAGGGTAATCGACTGTCGTTCTCACAGGTCATTTAATCTCTAACCAGATTAAGTTACACACTGCCGACGTTGTGGATGTTCAAAGTTCGTCAGGTCGTTTACCGTCCCGTTGGGTGAAAAAATAGGTGGAACCACACCGTGAAAATGTTCATGACTTTATTCGTTTCCCTTTGGTTTTAAATTTTCTATTTTAACAGAAATTTCTCATGTATAGAATAAAAAAAGCTTCCATTAAACAGCTGAGATGTGCTACGTGGGTATGCTGGTCTCTTCACACGTTATCAGCAATGTGCATTCCACTACAGGTAGGACCACATAGATTCTGCACTTCATGATTGGTTTCACTGAAACCAGTAGATGCATACTGCCTGTGATATCAAACCACACCGAGAAACTGATTACTAGCTTGCCTGTTACAAGTTTACTGTGTTTTGTGCACGTAAACATAACACTTACCCCTCCTGTAGTTCATTTATTTTCTACTCCGGTCAAATCACTCTGTTTGTTTATTTCATTCACTTTCAGCTGTTGCGTGTTTTAAATGTGGATCAACGCTGCCTGACGTTCGCACGTGCTATGCGTTTGGTTGATGAATATAAAAAGCGGACGCACTCGATGATCTTACGAATGTCCTTTGCACGCCATAAACTTGTCTATCCGGTAAGTGTTTCCCCGTTGCACTTTGTTGTTGTTGTCGCTTGGCGTTTATCATTCGCTGCTTATCGCAAGTAGATACATACGAAGAACATGTCGGTAACTTCTATTGAAGATATCAAGATAACGGCTTCATTTCCTGCCATCACCTGATCGGTCAGTATTGTGATAGTGTGACAACGAACCGAAGGGGATGGTCTAACTGACGCAACACGAATCGTACTGAAATCCAGCACTCCATCACTTTCACTCACGCATGCAACGCTAGATAGTTCCAAATCGCTCAGTGATCGAGGCTAAAGGTCGAGTTAAGTAGAAGCGTCAATGAATGGGGTGTTCCGGCATATTTGTAACCACTACTCACAAGTAATTGTAAGTCAAATACGAAATATTGGTAACCGCATACTCTGCACCCCATTTAGTCTCTGTAATCGAGTCACAGAGGAGAAGCGAACCGACTGATCACGGAACAGATTAGACATCCATACTGGATGGGGTTTCACTACCGGTCTTATGCGCAGTTTGTGGATCTAATTTTTCTGGAACATTCGATAAACGGTATCGTAGCTACCCTGTGGTCGAATAATTTGTGCTAACCTAGAAAGCCATTATGACTTTAATTACTGGATATTAACTGTTTTGGGAAAAGCAGTTTCCTCGAAATCACCAAATCTCCCCGGAGAGCACAGTTGGGGAATTCTCCAGAAAATTTCTTCCCGCTGCCTTGCGGGTCAGACACTTGAGTCAAAGGCTCCGGTTAGTGTTCCCAAAGAAAAACATCTTCGTCGGTGTGTGCTACCGCGAAGTATGTCGCGCCCTAAAGTCTAAAGCACCCATTAGGAAAGCCATCCTTCCCAACTGGCTAGTTCTTCCTCTCAACCCCGAATAACCCCAGATGCCTCCTGTTTACACCACTCATCGACTATGACTCAGCGTTTTACCATCAAGGCCAGAGATTCAGAAGCTATGGGATTTTTAAAGCCAAAATCCCCTTTTCACTCAACCGCGTTCAATGTCCGCACGCTCTATCAGATTGGCCAAGAAGCTACCCTGGCTAGAACCCTGGAAACTTTCAATGTAGATGTATGTTGTGTCTCCGAAACACGCATACAAGACCCCACTTCCATTATCTCTCTGCGTTCTTCTGATCCAACCTCAACCTCACGCTTCATCCTTCGTGTGTCAGGCGATTCGGCATCCGAAGCTCGCGGTGTTGCTGATGTCGGGATTGCGCTAAGTGCCAAGGCTGAGCGCTCGCTTCTTGATTAGATTCTAATCAGTAACCAGAAAATTTCTCGACTAATCGTAATTGCGTTTCATTCATTCATTTAGTGGTTTACCTAGGCACAATCTTTCTGACTCTAAAAGTTAGTACTATGATCAGTAATCAGATTTTCCCGCTGTTTATCGAGCCCTTCACCGCAGCTGTCTGGAATCGATCCCTTAAAAAAGTTGATCTCCACTGTCAAAATAAAGCACTTTTCTGACCGTCTTTCATCGCGTTTCTAGCGTTTTACTGAGTTAGTCATGGACAAGGGATTTCACTCGATTGATATCCTGGGCGTGAAGTTGTGAGGGTATAACAACGCGGTTCTGGATGAGCTCTACCGCCTCGTGATACCCGATCTACGTATGCCAGAAATAAGCCAAGTCAGTGTTTTCAACATGCGTCCCGGACAAGTAACAGAAAGCGGTCGCTATACTGTGTGTCAGACGCATTTTGGTGGCTGACTTTTATGAGAACTTCGGCATTGAAGACTCGTTCACTGAATGACAAGGTGACGGGTTGTGGTGCCCCAGTGGTTACGTCATCAAGTTATCACCCCGTAGGACGTGTGCTTGAATCCCACCACTACCGTTTGGCTTTCCTCATTGTGTTTGTGTTGTATGGCAGCCTTCAAATTGGCCGCTTCGCTCTTCCTGAAAATTGTATCATTGTGTATTCAATCAGTGGAAGTAAAAAAGACAAAACGTTTCGCAAACCACTCCTTTCAATGCAGCGCTGCTTCGAACACTGTTGAAGGCCTAACCTTACCGCTTCTTCAGGTGGATGCTACAAGCTGCGTGGTGGAACAAACGAGATGTTTAGCGACAGAAAATAGGTAGTTTCATCTACTTGTAGCCCACTTTTCAATTTCCGACCCATTCGATGTGGTAAGTAGAACACACCTGCTTATCATACGAGACGATCGATGGAATAACAATTCAGCCCAGCATGTGCGGCGTTGTTACTGAGGTCACACTTAGCCACTTCGTGTGTGTTCATTTTTATTTGGGTCTTCCACATTGCTTAGGTTTGAAGCAGGATTTGCGAAACTAACAGTCTGATCAAATTGCGACGTCCGTAAAACCCTTTTCTGAAGCTGTATACTGTTTTTTTATCAGGTGACTTCATAAAATACTTTTTTACTTGTACCCTTTTGTTTTCATATTCTTTTTCAGACCACGCGTGAGGATTCAGAAGCCATGCTGAACTGCTTAACCTAAATGCATTTAATTATTCTTGAGTGGATTCCTTGGAAATTGCCCTACGTGACTTTGCATATGCGTGTGTTCTTGCGGTTTCCACGATGGCATTCAGTTTGAGAACATCAATCTGGACCGTCCACGCATGGTTTATCGTCCACAATGATGTGGCGTGTATTGTAAACCGCAGCCCCCAGTTCTTATCAACTGTCTCGACTGGATCTGTCAAATTCCATGTCCGCCCCGGTGGCCCTTCGGAAAACTCCTCATACACCGCCCTTGAACGAATACACTTCTCCCCGTCGATCTTCGTGTTGTTTCTTGCGTTGTCTTTTTCCACCATCCCAATGTGCCTGCATCTTCTTCTTTTAGTCCCTTCTTCCAACTAACTTGCGATCATGATGGGTTCTGTCCGATCGTTGTGCAAGTGAATACAATTCTCCCTGACATCGTGATTGCATTAGTCACGCACTGGTTAACACACATCTTTTTCTTTTCGCATCACATTCAAACCTGACTTGCCTTTCGTTCACAACACGCTGTCGCTCATACCTCTCTACCGATGTCACTGTGCCTCACCACACATGACTGATTCCGTCAGCTGAGGTCTGTGACCAGTGCTACAACTACTGCACCACGCGTTGTGCCACGAGTTCTCTACCAACCGGAAGATTGTAGTTCACTGTTGTCCCGAACTCATCCCTATTTGACCCGAACTATTTTGGTTCTGGTCCACTCTGCCAAGAGCACATGTTTGCACTCGTTGATTGTGCTGTCATTTATCAATGAATAAGGGGGCGGGGTGGGGCGCAGTCAAATGCAGTGCAAGACCTACCGGTCTGTATGATGCATTGTTAGTATTGTGAAAGTTCCTAATTGTCACTCTCAATGTTGATTCTTGTTTTGTGGGTCGATGAGAAATGGAATCAAAAAAATCTTTCTCGACGAACATTTGACCCCACCTTTGGCGTTCCCACTGATCCGTGAGCTGTCGAGTACACACTGTTGCAGATCGGCCAATCTTGCCGTGGTGTTTAGAGACATGAACCGTTGTCTGTGCCACACTGTACGAGTCTGGCAGGGCGACCGGACAAGTAATGCAAATGATTCCCCGAGTAGTATTATTTTAGCGCAGTCATACATTTATTCAAATGCTTGCCCATCACGGATTGCTGTGGTCTGGATATGTACTTTTCGGATAGATTGGCCCAACCTTAGATGTTTGACGATGCAATCAGCGGTTCGAGAAGTGTGGTGATCATACCATACAAATCATAGGTGGGTATCGAATGCTTTCATGCTAGTAGATTTGTTTATGTAGCTTGTGTTGTACTCCTGTGAAATACCCTACATGAACTTAATCGCTTCAAAAGCAGTTAATGCTGCGTGCAGGAGTCCGTATTCTTTATTCATCTTGTTTTTTATCACTCGTCCTACTAGCCCTCGGCCTTTCGTTCAATTTTGAACTTTATTCCACGGATTCATCTAGTGAACTTCATGACCAGTGGTTGTATCAACTAGAAGTGATCATATCATGACGAAAGCAACTCTGGTGGATAGTTGAACTGTCTCCGGTTTCAATCGTTATTCAATGATAGTAGTTGCAGTAGTGCATGTAGAAAGATGAAAGGCTGATCGATTCAAATGAACGTCGCCGGGTGTATTGATAATGAAGTAGTGCCGAGTAATTCAGGATGCACGATAACTGAATAGCCGTTTCCAGTCATTGACACCATTCAGAACCTTTTATTTGTCATTGCCCATTGGTCAAAATTCTACACCTTGTGATCAAGTCAAAGACAAACTGCCCTCCTTATATAACTATCAGTGTCAATGAATACTACCCATTGCGGATGCCTCTGTCTGTCCGTGATTAATTTTAAAGATGTTCATGGTAAAAGATTGCGCACTACACCAGTCAACGTGACCAGCAAAACTGAACTACCTTGTCAATTGTCTTCAACATCGCGGACGATTGTAATTCGGTTGTTGCTTGACTCAACACTTAGATCGAACCGATTCTAAATAGTCTCATCGATTTCATGTTTCGTGTGACTAGGTCATGTGCCTTTCATAGAAGCTCTCTTCTGTCCCCTCGCGTGCGTTCCTTACTCGGTTTTACTTCATTGTTTTCCTTAATTCAATCGTTTCCTCTACTAATTACTCGAACAAACTGTCGAAACACAACCATCCCTCACTGGAACCATTGAGGTGCAAGTCTAATAGTTGTGACCTCAAATTTGACTATTTCGTTGCTAGCCCATATTGTGTCAGCTCACGCTGTGAAGAATGGGTATCTTTTCATTCCCTACTTGGGGACCGAAAATGTTGAGGACAGCAGCACAGCATATTGTTGGTCGTTTTATTGAGTAGCACTTCATGTACCATCAGTTTCGGCTGTAGTAGTAGTTCACTCCCTAAAAGATACATTGCCAATTTCAATTCATGATCATGCCTATTTTTGCGCAAATTGAAGGTGTATGTATGCGGTATATTCAATGAATACCTAAAAAGCAATCAGAGACTGAGGTAATCGGGTGTTGTATGCACTTTGTTCACAAAAGAGACGAGTCTGTTCTTACTGGTGATTTAATGTTTGCAGCTGATGGCTTTGTCTCCCTTTGATGCGAATTACCGGCAGGAGGTGAATGATTGCATTGCGCGTAATGAAAACTAGATTCGTTCGATCACAACTCAAAAACATTTGGCTTCTTCGTCGAGTGACAGCAGTGAAATACGCCAGTCCAAGGTGTTCTGCTTTACATTTGTTATGCATGGTCTTTCCCCTTTCGTATTGGATTGTCACAGTCTAGCAGGTGTTACCCGTGCCCGGTGACTAAATCTTAGCAATGACCATTGGGCACTGAGTATATGTAGTCATCATCTGATCGAACTAATTATACTACAGCGCCTCTGGTTGCCTGTACACTCCATTGACCGTTGTGTGCGATTTATCGGCATATTGGAAGGAGCATCTGTGAAGACTATCCTCAGTCACAATGCACTACTCGCATCCGGACATTTTGCCATTTTGTTGTTCCGGTATTAGTTGCATGTGAAGCGTATCCATGTTTTGGTTGCTCTCCATTGATTTCGGAAAATACACTTATCACCGAGCTGACCAATGAGGACATGTTCAATATCCACTTTGTTGGTTGACCGTTGTTTCAATAAAACTTGCTTATTCTGTGGTTTCTCATTACCACAAACTAGCTCCGTATCATTACTTGTGCGTTTTGTTTTGCACTTCAGAAGTAGTATTCGCTTGAGTTTTACGTTTGCGTAGATTTTATATTTAATGATAATTTACTTCGGTTCTCGCCAAAACGCCTCGGGTTAAATAGGCCTGCGCTAACCCATCTTTGTTGTCACTTCAAAATGTTACGCTTTGAAGTATCATTTATTTAGTATGTATAGAAAAAGTTAATTCCATTCAAAGTGTCTTTGTTAACTTCTGCTTATGGTCGATCAAACATGATTTCGATCGGTGATATATAAAACATTGTTTTCGTAAATGTGTTGCATGAACCACTTTGAAGGTCTCGATTTTTCTTTATTCACTTTGGTCAAAAAGACGAATTGACTAAGCACAAGATATGTACAAACATCACGTTACACCAAAACAGGGAAACGATCATCCCTGAATGTTTTGACTAACTACACTTCCACACAATTATGGCCAAATTCCCTCCACATAGCATGTAAAGCAGATTGGTCAGGTCGTAGGTGATCTCAAATCCGTATCCTTCACCGACAGCCACATGCCAAGCCGCCCCGAATTTCTTGTCCATTGCTTCTTTCACGAATCGGGCGGCGGCCTGAAATGTTACAAATATATACAGGTTATTATTTAGCCAATCATTTTTTTAATTCAATCGTCAACTTGCAATTAGGTATGTTTTGGGAAATTTACTGGTCACCGGCATATTGCCCGTAACCTAAATAAAACAAAATTGTAAAAAGATTATACCTGATGACTAAAATTGATCAAGCTCAAATCCGGTCGACGCGATCAAATTAACAAACTACCATTATGGATTTGTTGAATTTAGGATCGCGGAGTTCAGCAAGTAGTAAATGTATGAGAGTCGTGATAGCGAGCAAATCGTAACCAATTGAAGTATCTTGTTTGTTGAGAAAGTTTGCAGAAATCAGATGGATTCAGCTCAGCGGCTCTCAGAATTTAACTTCCTGATGGTTAATTTAGAGAAACATTTCTTGTATGTCGGCTGCCACTACCACTGCTCCTAGCCTGAATCGGTTGAGCACTTCAATCGAGGGAGTGGTCCAGTCCGGACCCTGCAACAGACAATCGTCAAGGTAGAGACCGCCGTATCGCGCCGCACAGTTAAATACTACGCATATCTTCCCTGGCTTTCTGGGGGTTGTTACCGAGTGGTGTGGCAAGTTCCACAGTGTTTGCCCGCGTGGTTATGAAACGTCCAATGGTTCTATTTATCCCAGTTGCACGTTACGTTGCATTGCTGCGGCGTATTGTTGACAGAGCTCTGTGTCCCGGATCAGTCGCCTTTTAGTATACTCTAACCTTCTTAGGACTATCCCGTGGTTGTTCGACAAACGGTCGTATCCTGTCCTCCATGGCAACGGCACCTCGAATCTGTCGGATTGCATCGCGTCCCCGTTTTGACTATTGCTAACATCTGGTTGTCTTCTATGGAAGGGCCTCATTTCTGGTCGTTCAAGTCGTCGAACTCACTATGGTATATCCTTTGAAGAGCTTTTTTGATCGTATCGTTGCCAGTGGTAGTGGTGGTGAAGTTAACTAACAACGGTCTACGGTTTATCGCATGTGGCGGTCCAAACAACGTCCACCCGAAAATGGTGCGAGCAGCATATGGTTCTTTCCTGCTGCCCAGTCTCTGATTCAGGTCCGAGTGTGCTTCTGGCACATCGCATCCCATTAGAAAATCGACTTAGGGAGAGTCGGATTTTTCGAAATACAAATCTCGGTGTGACCAGCGCGTTGCTGATTCCCCGATAGACTCCACTGTTCGCATCGGCAAGTCGGCGATGGCGAAACCTTCCGTCATCTCTAGTCGGTCACCATTATCTAGCGAAACGAACGTCACGCTTGCTTGGTCGGCGGAAGTCATCTTGGTACCGTTCACCGAGCTGATAGTCAGGGAATATGGTATAGTCGTGATGTTGTTTTTNTGAATGAACTCCATCGCCTTCACCACCCCAATGGGAGTTAATATGCCCACTGGTGTTACCCCGAGACGTAGCTGCTTGTCCGCCGATTGAGAAAGTAGAAATATCTTTGGTTTTTGGGGCACCGATAACTGAGTTTCTCTTATAGAGTGCGATAGCGTATGGTGGCTTGCTTGATATCCATTTTCGCTGCATCTGCCACGGTTCTTACAGGCGGCCGCACGATTTGAGCTGTTCAAACAGATAAAGCACGCACCATGCCTCTTGGCTGCTTCCCAACGGTCCAGAATTTCTAGTTACACAAATTTCTCACACGCGGATAACTCGTGCTTCAAACGACACCTAGGGCAACTCGGTGTTCCACGTCCCCCTACGGTTGCGTAGTTGTTTGCTTTTCTAGAACTTCTGGGAATCTCGTAGGTTCGTTCCTTGGAGTAGTGCCTTTCTTCTTGCCTACACATGCTGGCGAGGTGTCCGAAGCGACTGCTAGCGACCTTGGCACGGTTTCAGCCAAATTCCGTCAGCTCGGAGAAATTCGGTTCCGTCTCTAAACGGTCGATAATCACCGCCTCCTTCGCCCATCGCTGTTGTATGTCAGCCGGCAGTCATTCTATTGTTGCTTCTAGGATGCGTAGGGCATTCAAATCTGCTTCTTTATTCATTCAAGTGTGGGCAATGAAACAGTTTTGCATCTTCATTACCAGTCACACCAACAATTCGGGTTCGTTTCTGATAGTTAAACATTGTACTTGTATTAGAAAATCTCGTTAAATTCCAGTGACTTTATCCCTGGTTTTAAGAGAAGGAGGAGGAGCGTGCTATTGGTTATGTGCATGTTAGAGATAAAATAATACTGAAAATGCACATTTTACAACTTACTTCATTATCCGTCGTAAATTTTTCACAGGCAGTCACACACAGTTCCAGCACTTCTGTCCGCATATCCTCCTGCATATCGCTGTGCTGGAATGAGAAAGATGGTCTACTGATACGAAATTCTATGGAATTTGAAAACCTTGGGCTCCTGATCTCCGAACTGAACACCTCGCCTTAGCCAAAACTAGCGTTTTATGAGATATCTCGATTGTTCCTAAACAAAAATTCATTTATATAGTAGTTCAAATATTTGACAAGATGTATTGTATTGTGTATAACTTTTGTGAGCACTGAAGCTTACCTTCCAGTTAGAAAGTATACACGCCAACCGTCCCAGAAAACATATTCTAAGAGTAAAAAATGTTTACAGACTTGGGAACGTATCATAATCCAAGGTTAAGAAAAAATCACTTGTTACCTTCTCTTTGTTTGTGAGTAAACGTGCAAGAGAGGGTGTAGTGAATAGTCTATGTTGGCTTTTTGTGACCGTCTTAGATGGCTCAATTGCTCATCGCGTCGGGGTGACTCTTAATGGTTTGGATCGAATTAGAGAGAATTTGATGAATGCACATCACTGGGGGCCTCAACCAGCAATAAGACTATTGATCAATGCTTAACAGCAATAAATAATCATTAAGTACACGTAAATAACTCCTTGTTTCACAAAGAGGTTAATCCGTTCAAAGTTCCTGGCGTTCGTATATCTCAATGTTCTGCAACATTAGTCCACTGAACTTCTCCATTTTCTATTCGATTCTACTTTCAATTTTCTTGTCCTTCTCCTACTGTTCATCCTAATGAGCAACCAAAGCCGGGCCCACAAAAATGCATGGTTAGTGTTTGTTCGAATTGAACTGAACTTCTTGGCTTCTAATTGCGCCAGTGCCGTTTCGCCCCACTAACAGACCCGATTGATTCAGATGGGTAAGATATTTGTGCATTGGCCAAATACGACTGTTCCCTGGTAGAATTCGCGAATGTCTTACTTGCATTAGTTAGATTCGACGAAAATGGAAAGCAAAACGATGAGTGCTACGGTATAGTTCACTACTCAGAGGTACTTAAGGGTAAAGCCTCGTGTATTCCCTAGTGATTATGAGTGCTTGGTAGTCCAACTACGTAGCACTACTGCAGGAGCCGAAGATAATTTGACGTAATTCCAAAGCATGCTGTCCAACGTAAAATAAGCTTTCACCTACACTAAGATTAGTCAAAAACTAATCAGTCATCACATCGCACCACCTTTGTGGGGAAACCTGACGAGAAATTCTGGGGTTACACGAAGAGTTTTAAGTACTCGCATGTCACCAGATGAGCTTCCTCGGCGTACGATATTTGCTGAGGCAATGAGTGGGTGGAAAAAGACAATGGTGATCAAACTAAGATCCCACATGGGGGTATGAAAACCCAAAGTAAGCAGTTAGTAGGTGGAGGGATTCCTACCGCCATACCAAACACCATATGTATACCGATTGGTCTTATTTTCATACAAGTTTATGGTCTGACCACTGTTGACTTCCATCCACTGCCCTACTCGAAAAACATCAAAAGTTCTAGCTGCTTCACCAGCTGAGTGCATAACTCATCTCAGTTATCGCAACCTCTAAAGGTCAGGCAAACGTATGTATACACGTCAGTGGCGTTTCTCTTGTATTCAACCAAAATTTTGTAGCACTTTGTGACAGCGGTGTTCTTTTTCGGACAGTCGAAACTTATCGCCGATGTTTATGTATTAAGTCTTATGATTAGATTCTCATTTCTCTGCTTCTTGTTATACCCAAAAAGATCCTTGAATCATGAACAGTCAAGCAATATTGCGTTGAATAGCCCCTCAGTAACTCTCCTGCAAAAACATCGTGAAGGAGGCTGTCGCCGAAACAGATAGTACAAACCATTCAAGAGGAATTTGCCAAAGGAATGGTAGTGTCTGTATTGAAAGCAATCCCAGATAGGCCCAGGAATTTGTATCGGCAAAGACATACAACATTTCTAAGATTTAAATAAACAGTTAGATGGCTCAGGTTGAGAGCTACAGCCTTAGCCATCTATCGGATGACCTGGTCAATGCAACTAAATAGGAATCCAAAAAGCAAATCTCAAACGGCCTTTATTAATGACACCACATTACTTCAAAATGGAAGCCACGACCAGCTTGGAAGCGGATACATGGAAAAGTTTGTGTGTCATTCTTGAAAAAAACATGTCTATGTTGTCATTGATTCTTGCTTTAAGTTAAAAGAATTTTTCTTGACCTATTTATCTCAGCGGTGTCCCTTGTTTAGGGAAGTTATTCAACAGCGGAGGAATTCCTCAAACGTTGTTGACCGATAATGGAGTTCTTTTTAATGGGGAATTATTATTTACGCAAACGCCTATTTACTCCTGCTCAGCACGTGCGTTCAAATGACCACGCAGATTAGCTTTTGAGAATACCAGCAGGTGACATCACTTCTACAGAGTGTTCATCAGTTCAAGTATTTCAGAAGTTTGNTGATGATTCCCTAGTTTATTATCTCATTGCCTATAACCCCCGCCTAACATGTAGGCAGCTACAAAAGTTCCAAATCCCTAAAAGCTTGGGCGTTCAACATATTGTTTTTACAGTCTGCTGAAGTAATGTGTTAAACCTAGAGTGACTTACGCCTATCATGTTGTATTATCGTAAAGTAATTGGCGTACGAACACATCAAATTCTTGATGTACATGATTTGTATGTATACAGCCATCAGGTGGCTCAACTACAAGGGAATCTTTTCCAACTTCCCTTTTTGTAACTGACGACAAACCATTAGATTGTAATCAATACTGTGCGGTGTACCTGTTGCACTCCAGTGCCCCGTAAAAAAAGAACAAATGAAACATCAAAATGTGCATGGTGAATCATTTGTTATACGTTGTAACTATTTAACCCTATTTCACTCTGTTCTGCATCCCAATCCTTCCACACCTGTTATTATGATTGTTGTGGCGTTGGCATTATACTTGCTAGCAAGTCGGTGATATATATTGCTCTGTACAATCCAATTGAAAGTTAAAGGTCCAGCTGTAAGCCGGAAAAGCTAAACAAAGCCTTTCATTCAAACTGTAAACAATCAGGCCAGGTCCCATGATTTGTGATGGCGCCAGGAACTTGAGTGCTCTAGAGGGTGCGATAATTGCAAATGATTTGATATTCATATCAACCCTTTTGGTCAACTTTTGAATACAATTTGTGCTCTGTTAATAAATCGTTTAGCTCTATGATTCCATCTGTTAGTTCTAGTATAGCTCTTCTCGTGCGGAGTTATTAACTTTGGGAATAAGTGTTGTACGATGGTAGCAGTATTAATAGTTCCTGTCATTAAGCTCCAGCTTTCCCAGTGTTTGAAGGACGTTTTCCGGAATAACTTAATCTCTAGGAGTGATCTCCATTAATGCACCCATTTCTTGATGTCATCTAGCTTCTATTTCTTTTTGACTCCACATATAAAAGCGCTTTGCTTTTGATAACGTTCCTTATCAACCATTCTGACGAGACAGTACTGGAGAGCTCAATTACAATGGGGAATGTCCGACGTCCCACAATAGGAGTTAATCGACACAACTCCAAGTGACTGACCTTTCTGAAGAAGTAACTGGGTTGCTCACTCGCAGGGGGTATATCGACACAAACCTTTGATGTTTTCCGATACAAGGGATACAGCTGTTGGAGCATTCAGTTTTAGTTTGCATAACCGTTGGTTGCTAACTTTGGCTACCAATTTCGATGAACAGTAGGAGGAATACAGGTAAGTTGAAAGTAGATTCAAAGAGGAAATAGAAAATTTTAGTAGATTAAGATTGCAAAGAAATTGAGCTGCCATGATGTCACTGTTTATGACACAGCCATTACAATCATCCCGAGGTCCCCATCAAAGGAGCTTAACGCGCCTTATATATAACAGTCTTCTGATTAGGGTTTTGATACCCTCGTGCTAGGTCCTACTTTAACCACCCTTGGCTTTCACCCACGCTCTGCTGCTACAACAAACGTGCCTTGGCAACCTAATTGGTATTTAAAAATTAATAGAAGCAATCGGAGCTCAGACTCGAACCTGAACGGTAACTCAGCTCTAGCGGTACTTTTCGGAACCTGACTTGACCTGGTATTTCGCACACCGTAACCTTCTGCTGCAGGGTCTTCAGCATTCGTTCTTATGTTGGTTGATGAATAAAAGGTGATAGGAGAAGGGAGTATCTGGATTTATTCCCCAGGTGGTTGATGCAGCTTGTTGTCCATCGGAGCTAACAGATTGTAGTGACCATGAAATTCTAGCCCAAAAATCAGGGCCAAGGCAACCCCTAAGTCTATGAGTTATAGTCTAGATTATCGATGGTCTTACTACCCTGCCCCCAAAAACGCCGTAATAACGCGCTGTATAGCGCGTTATGCAAGGCGTACTTTTGGGGCAAAATTTCGCCCAAATAATGTCGGGTTGCAACGGGGTTTTGCGCGTTTTCCTACGAGTCACACAAAATGACCCTTTTAGATCTACTTCAAATTCAGTCACTACACAAATTTTTATATTCTAGGGACCTGTTATTCTCATAACATACTCCCTTTTATCGAAAAGGCCGTTCAAATTTACCTCTGATTAAGGCGGGTTAACCCGCCTTCAGCTCACTAGTTAATTAGAATATATATTCCAACTGTGGCGATTCACATTGAGAAAAATAGAACTAAATTATAGAGCTAACCTTGATGAATGGATACGTATGTATCCGCTTGGGCTCTTCCCTTTTCGTTGCTTGTTCTTCCGCCATAGTTACTAATGATAACAACTGCAAGGTCGTAATCCTCTGAGTCAATAAAACTACACTCGGATCATGTTGCGGCCATGACTAATGGAGCATGCGGAATTACTTCGCTTGTATGCTCACTATGTGGGCATACAGCTCTGCTTAAATAAGAATGAGAAATAGCATCTCAGTTTTGTTCGGTTCTTGGACGTTCAGGTCAGGACCCGCGGATGCCTTGAAGTGATTCACGGGTTCGAGGCTATTGCCCAAATGTCCCAAGTCAGGTCAGGTTGCACAGGACTGGTAGTGTAGCGGTTCTTCAACCGACAGTTTCGCAACGGCAGTTTTCTTTTCTTACCTCTTGTTTTCTCTAAGCTTCTTGATAGATCCATTCAAGCTGGAAGTGATCATCAAATCGCGTACCAGAAATACTTTCACCCTACGCTGGTGACTAACAGCAGGATACGTTCAGTTTCTAATCAGTCCTGTATAATTAAGGACTATCAAGGCATGGTACATAACCATGGAGTACCTATCAGAACCATTAAGGTTCAGAAATCAAGTAGCGACTGAGCTATCGATCAGGTAGTTAAAATACCGTCAGGTTTTTCCCTTCTTCCTTTAAGGACCCTTATCCACCGGACACAATCAAGTGTACCGTCGAGATTTAGCAGTCATCGCCACTAGTTGGCGATAGCTATACTCTGAGGAAAGTTCCTCTATTGGATAAAGCAACTTGGACATTTATAGGATTAAGCTTTACTTCATTTATTAGCGTTCTTTTAATGAACTCGAAAAGCGTGCACCGACACAATTCCCCACGGTGAGCTCTGTATCGCATGCTTTCGTTGCATTGATCAGATCTACTTTCAGGTTTCCGCTGCCGTTGCTTAAATATCAGNTAATTGAGGACTATCAAGGCATGGTACATAACCATGGAGTACCTATCAGAACCATTAAGGTTCAGAAATCAAGTAGCGACTGAGCTATCGATCAGGTAGTTAAAATACCGTCAGGTTTTTCCCTTCTTCCTTTAAGGACCCTTATCCACCGGACACAATCAAGTGTACCGTCGAGATTTAGCAGTCATCGCCACTAGTTGGCGATAGCTATACTCTGAGGAAAGTTCCTCTATTGGATAAAGCAACTTGGACATTTATAGGATTAAGCTTTACTTCATTTATTAGCGTTCTTTTAATGAACTCGAAAAGCGTGCACCGACACAATTCCCCACGGTGAGCTCTGTATCGCATGCTTTCGTTGCATTGATCAGATCTACTTTCAGGTTTCCGCTGCCGTTGCTTAAATATCAGCCTAGGCCTAGCAAAATCTACTTCCAACCTCTCTTAAGATCTCAGAATATATTGTTTTCAATAAACGCAATCTCTGGTTCTGTTTCCATTTGGGACGAATATTCAAAACGGACGTGAGTAAACATTGGTGACAGGTTCTGACGAATATCAGTAACCATTGAGTCACTAAAGTGTTGGCCAAAGGCCAATCAAGCGTCCAGAATTCCTTTGGTGGTGTGCTCACGAGTGTGCGTCCACCTCTGCGATTGATCGGTTTCTCTTTCTATCTCCAAACAGATAGAAAGGGAGGCTTTCCTTCTCGCCGTATCGGCGAGAGAATTTTACTGTGAAAGCGTTCCATATTACCCAAAAACAACTTATGCACCTAACATTCTATGTCAGGGAAGACCTCCAACCATCTGGCGTCCAAGGCTCTTTTAAAGGCTTGGACATTTGGCTGCATAATCAGTTCCGACGGTAGCTTATTCAATTTTCCATTACCCTATTGCCAAAGAAATGTGCTCGTGGGTTCAACCTAGAGCGTTGTTTCATAAGTTTGAGCTCATGACCACGCGTTCCTTGGTGGGGAGCCTCAGTGAAGAAGGACCCCGGATATAAACCCAGCACATTCTTCTTAATCTTAAAAACTTCGGTGAGGTCTCCGCGTATCTCCTTTCTTTCTATCGAAAAAGACCGAGCGCGTACAACCTTTCTTTGTATGTTTCACCCCGCATACCCTCAACCATCCGTGTTGCTAGTCTCTGGACCTTCTCCAGACAGGCTGCGTCCTTTTGTAGAGGGGCGACCAAGCCTGAACACAGTACTCAAGGTGAGGCCTTACGATGGCTTTGTAGATGAGTATAAATACATCTGCTTTCCTACACGAAACTGCTGACCTCAGTCAAAACAACTGTCGTCTTGCCATGCGTGCTGCAGCTTCACATTGGGTACTCCAACTGTAATCTGCAATTACCATGACTCCTAGATCCCTGGCACTGGTTACAGTGCCTACTTGGAATTGCCCCCAGTCCCCGAGAGCTTTCAATAGTTCCCCAGTTCTAGAGAGCAACTGACTGTTTGTTACATTAAGTGGCAGATCCCATGTGTGGGACCACCTGACCGCCTTTGCAATATTCTCTTCTAAGTCAACTCTTCCAGTAGATTCAACCACCTTTGCATCATCAGTGAAGATGAAACAAGGTGAGCTAGTAATTTCTGCTAGATCATTTATGAACAACAGAAATAGAAGCGGGTCTAACACCGACCCTTGTTGCACGCCACTTGTGACATAAAGGAGTTGGGAAGTTTGTTCCCCTACCCTAACCCAGAATGATCCATTGGTCAAGAATGTTTCCATCCATTTAAATATTGCTCCTGCGATTCCAAAAACACTGGAAAGGTATCTGTGTCTGCTTTTCGTCCGAATATTTAGTAGAACAGAGAATACTGAAAAGGCATTAGTAGGGTTCCCCGTTCGAGGCGAGAAGTATCCAGTCCAACCCAGTCTTTCAGGACATAGAGGCCTCGACTTATGGTTGTCCTGATTCTGGCTCGACCTCGTCGGTAGACCGATCGAGCTGTATGTTTGTCCGGCTTGCAGCACGGTTGATAATTCTGCGACTGTCCGAGGATATGGGATTCGGATGTAGTAGGTTTCGCGTCTGTTATCGGCAAGGCTGTATTTGAAAAGGAACAAACTGTCTTCGCGGAAGAGAGACTTACGTACACTTAATCCTAAGGGTTCCTGCGTGTGCATGCTGAGCATGCGCACCACGTTGTGTCAAATGTGGGGGTGGGGATAATAAAAGAGGGAGCAAACTTCGACTGTTCCTCCTTTTTTTAACCTGCTAGCTACTTCGTCTAGAAATACTAAGAGGTTGGTCAAACAGGATCCACCCTCGAGGAATCCGTGCTGTGCTTTCGAAAAGAAGTGCACGTCTATTAAGTACTCTGCTAGATTTTTTATTATTATCCGCTCCACCATTTGGGAAATGGTGCTGGTCAAGCTAATTGGTCGAGTTTTCTATATTGGCTGCGTCCCCTTTCTTGTGAATGGGGGCAATCGTAGCTCTTCACCAGTCTACCGGCACTATGTTTGTTGACATCGACTGATTGAACAGTGATGTTAAGGATTTAGTGATTACCAGTGCCAGTGGTTTTAACACCGCTGGGTACAGGTTGTCTGGGCCGGCGGATTTCGTCGAGTTGAGTCTGGAAATCACATATAGGGCCTCGTCGTGCTCTATGCTCCAGCTAGGGCTGCATGGGCCTACAATATCCACGTTTGTGAGGTCTTTTACGATCGTCCCTACTCGGAAGATTGTCTGTAAGTGGTCTTCAAATGCGTATGCATTACCCTGGTCCGTGTCTAGGGTTGTTGTCTCTAAAGGTATAAGCGAACCTATGGTCTTTCGGGACCCAGCTTGTGATTGGACGTACCTATAGAACTTTTTGGCTGTTTTCTAATGTCTCTTGCCAGTTTTATTTCATACTGACTTCGGGCTGATCTCGATATGCTGACTACTTCGTGTTTTAGCCTTGTGTACTGCCGCCAGTTAGCGAATGTTTCTAGCACTGTGTATCTGTGCCAGGCAACGTTGCGTTTCCATAACGCCTTATGCGTTTTGGCAGTAAACCAGGGCTTCAGCATGTGGTTTTTTAACTCTGTCAACGGTGCCTGTCTATCAGTCAATCTAATTTTATTTTGTTTGATGACCTGCCACATTGGCTCCGTGGCTGGTGTGCCATCGGTAACCCAACTGATTTCACGGGCCTCTCTTAAAAGGGCGACGTGGTCGATTTTACTGTATAACCTAGATATCCTACTTCGTGGAGCGGGAACCCTCAGCATAAGTTGGAATAAGATCACGATGTGATCACTTTTTCCTAGTGGATTCTCGCGGTGTGGATTTCGGACTTCGCCTTTGCTCCGCGTAATCAGTAGATCTAGGGTCGACGGGATTTGCCCTTCTCTGAATCTGGTTGGCCACGTGATGTGTTGATTAAGCCGGCCTTCGTGCAACAGTTCTAATAACTGGTTTTCGAAGCCGGGGCCGTTGTTAGTTTCGGTTTCCCAGTGTATCCTTGGGGCGTTCAAGTCACCCATGATACATAGTAGGTGGGGAGTCTTTATCAGGTCTAGAAGTTTATCAATCAGCTCAACATTTTCGAGCGGCGTCGTGCGGGGTTTCGGTACACTCCTACCAGGGTTAGTACTGCCGGAGAACCTATCGAACATGCTAACAGTAGGACATTTTCTGATTTATAGGTGGGCAGGATTGGCGCTTATTTAATGTGGTCTCTGACCAATAAAACTACTCTACCTTCCTGAATTCCCTTAGGTCTGTCTGACCTGAATAAACATTTCTAAATTCCACCATTGAGTATCGGTAACCGGGAAGAATCGTATCCGCATCCAGCGACTGCAGATAAGCTGGGTCAAAGGAACGCTTGACAGTCAAAGCATCACGAGAACACGGAGCTCGGGGTGCAAGAACCTGGACACATATTGGCTCGAGCCACAAGTCCTGTGACCTGACCTGACCTGACCTGTAAGCAGTGAAGCTGTTACTTATATGACCCAGTTCCATGCTTTCCGAGAGCCATGTCTCTCTTATTACGGCGAACTCTAACTCTGAAAGTAAGATGGCCAGCTCGTCCCTTTTATTTATTATGCTGCACGCATTCGTCATGAAGCCGCTTATATAGTGTGACTCCTTCCTTTTTGAGGAATCGTGGGGCCCGCCCTCGGGGTCTATTCCCGAGGGATTCGCACGTTTTTTTCTAACGTTAGTGGTCTGCGCTCTCTGGCGTTTCTGATATTGTAAATGGACTTAGAACGCCCTTTTGTTACGGAGTCAGACCTCCTTTTATTTGCGTGATACTTGGCGACGGTAATTGTCTCTCCAGCTGGCTCACGACCACTACGGGTATATTATTGTGGCCGTTCTTGGTGCGAGCCAACTTTGTTCACTCGTGCCATAGTAATTTTTATGTTACCATCTAGCCCTTTCGTTACTTTGTGCGCTGCCGCCAGGATAGTGTTCCGTTCACTTTGAGAGCGGAAGTAGACTAACAACGATCTGGGAGTTGTGACACTTCCTTCCAGGTCCCACTTGTCGATGCGGTGGATTTTTCTGGTACGCACGTAATCTACAGCTCCTACGTTTCGTATTATCGCATCTACTAGGTCACGGTCCCTCTTTCTTCTGGCGCGTGTGCCCTCCATGAATATCTCTGTGAATTTGTTAGTTGTCAGATTTCCATTTCCCCTCATAGATAGCTCATATGCTGATTTAAGGGCGTGTACTTTGAGAAGTACACACTATAGCCTGTCCAGCTTATCTTAGGTGGAGCGACCTTGCCCGATCTAGGTGCCACTCCACGTGGAGGTTTTGGTTTCCCGATAGGTTTTGAATCTGGGGAAGTTTTATCATCAGTATGTATGCGCCGCACTTCTGTTAGGGGCGTGTGCATTCCCGGGCTTTTGGATCTAGGGATGCTTACGACAGGGGCGTATGTCGGTGGGGTAATAGGGCTTCGCCGTTTNGCCGTTTAAGTTTTGAGCCCTCTTCCGCAGGTAATGCATTCAACCGGGAGGCCGTTTCGGGTTTACCCTTTTTATCGTTTGTGATGATTTTCCGCTGTATCATAGGTCTGGTAGCTTGCTGTCTGATCATTTTGCGGAGGCTGGTGTCGTCTTTCGTAGAGTGGTGTGGGGGCGTTCGCTTGAGCTTCCACGGTTGCTTGATAGTAATCGCAATACTCTTGTCCTGTATTTCAGCTTGATGAGCCACCCAGGCCTGGTGCGCTGCATACTTGCAGTGGCCACAAACCCAGTTAGCTTCATTGCTTTCGCAGTAGAAGTTGTACTGACACTCGAGTATTCCCGAACATTTGGGATGGGCTCAACGGCTGCAGGCGTCGCACTGTTTGCCCTTCACAACTCGTTTCCCGCACTTTACCCCCGACACGGATGAGAGACACGTGGCATTAGTAATAAACAATACGTTTAAACCGGATTAGGTATTGATAGTTAAGCAAACTAATCCACAGACAATGAAAATGTCGGAAATTCATTGATAAATCTCTAGTAAGCTAACAATTATTAGGTTACTGGTAGGTAGAGCAAAGGTCAACATTTACTATCTAGTAAAGTTAACTCTGACTCTGTATATAACACTGATTGTTAACTTAAACCAATGATCTGGTTCACCTTTAACTGATAATAACGGAGAAATATAACATCGATAGCAAGAGCAGCGAGGGATACAACCGAATTCGAACGTACCGTCAAGTAAAATGAGAAATTGCGAACTCTCGTCTAATTCAAAATATTTTTTTCAAAAGTTTTCTTTTATTGGAGGTGAGTAGATAAACCTAAGTGACGGTCAAGACGAAGTGGGGACGCTGACTATCTCTTCTGGAAGGGCATTCCATAAGAATGTCACCCTGAATGTAAAAAATGAGGCACGCAGAGTGGTTCTCGGACGGGGCTTGAAAAGGGTTTGCCCTGACCTCGATTAGGGTTAGAGTTAGCAATGATGAAGAAGGTTTCAACAGTACCCGTATCGAACAGATGGTAGTGGAGAAAAAGATCGCCCCGAATGCGTCTGATTTCTCACCAATAGAGGCTCAGTTCTTGAAGTCACGTTGGGTAAATGAGGTCCCTAAACCCAAAGACGGATTTTGTAGGGCCCTCTGGATGCGACCAAGACAGCTACGATCTCGGATGAGACCGGAGTGTGCAACTTGGCCTCCGTACTCTAAGAGAGGGCGGATGTACGTTCTGTAAATAAAGGGAAATCATCCTTTAGAAGAGGGGTAAACATTTTTTATGAGTTTCAGGACACGAAAAGAGGCCTTACTGGCTAGATGGTTGTGATAATAGAAAGACATTGTTGTTTGGTCAGAAACCAAGAACTTTGTATTGGTTAACTTGGGGTAGTAAGTGGGAACCGTCTGTCCCAAAAGAATGAGATGGGTGATCATTAGATGACATTCCAACACACTTGTCATTGTTGATTGGGAGATTCCAGTTCAATGACCAGCGTTTGGTAGCATCGATTGAGGCATGTAAAGGAGAGGCGTCTGTGTCCTAGATGGTGACGTCATTGGCCTACAGCGCAATTATTGACACTACACCGCGTAGGTCATTTGTATAAATAAGGAAGAGAATGGACCATAGAACGCATCATTGGGGAACACCGGTTGTGATTATGTTGGGCTGCTGCCATACAACAACTTCACAGAGATATTCATACATTCGCGAGACTTACCAGAAAAATCCACCGCATCGACAAGTGGGACCTGGAAGGAAGTGTCACAACTCCCAGATCGTTGTTAGTCTACTTCCGCTCTCAAAGTGAACGGAACACTATCCTGGCGGCAGCGCACAAAGTAACGAAAGGGCTAGATGGTAACATAAAAATTACTATGGCACGAGTGAACAAAGTTGGCTCGCACCAAGAACGGCCACAATAATATACCCGTAGTGGTCGTGAGCCAGTTGGAGAGACAATTACCGTCGCCAAGTATCACGCAAATAAAAGGAGGTCTAACTCCGTAACAAAAGAGCGTTCTTATGTAACGAGAAGGCGAGCTGGCTGGGAAAACGTCTATTGATCTAATTCAAAAACAAACAGTGTCTGCGTTCGATTATATACAGCCAATTCTCAACCGCGCGGCGGGATGATTCATGCCTCTTTCTGTGGGTCATTCGTTGTTGGTCTTGGTCCGCACTTGGCACGTACGTTGCCTCTTCTTCCGCGTGCCATTCCGACTGGTTTGACCCCACCGCTGCTTAAACTTTCCGGCCCCCGGTCCTATTGTTTCGGGTCTGCCTTGGTTCTTAACTTTTACCAGC
>UZAN01048590.1:16664-23827 GCA_900618425.1 Echinostoma caproni | reverse complement strand
TCAAAGCATTCCTCGATCAACGAACCATATCAGTTCGTGTTTCTGATTTTGTATCCGGACCCATCAAAGCCACCCGTAGTGTTCCACAAGGGTCCGTACTCTGTCCCCGTCTGTTCCTCGCCTTCGTAAATGATCTACATACTTCTAGCGAAAAGGACTTAAGTATTATTGTTCAAGAGGATATAAGCTGCTCCAACAACTGTGCTAAGGCTTCGTCTGCTGCTATGAAGAATGTCGGCTTACTTCGGCGAGTGTTTGGTCGGTTTGAATCATCACTATTCCCACGTTTGCTATCCGCGTACATTCGACCCTATGCAGAGTACGCCATCCAAACTTGGAGTCCATGGCTTCAACGTAATCGCAAGATGCTTGAGCGTCCACAAAGGATGGCCACCAAGATGGTCAAGGGATTCCATTACCTGATAAACGAGGACAGATTGCGATCATTGGGACTATATTCTGCTCAGTACCGCCGAACTCGAGGAGACTTGATTTTGACGTATCAAATACTGAAGAACCCAAAACCATCCTTGTCGATCGCTTTTCATGTTATCGAACAATATGCACCTAAGGGGACACCGTTTCAAACTACTGATTCCAAAGTCTCGACCGGATTGCCGGTGCCAGTCTTTTGCAGTCAGAATATGCAAATCTTGGAACGCCCTTCCACCACCCACCCACTATTGAATCTTTCAAGCAGAGACTACGAAACCTTGGGCAACCTCACATTCTTACACTAAAAGCAAACAGAAATTCACTGTAGCCTACATTCTTTATCTCCTACCCGGATCCCTATGCGACTCCTTTTTCGACGTGTGACGATTTATCTGTGTAAACATCCTATAGGACAAGAGAAGCACCAGCTTGTAGGCTATTCCCATAATAAAACTTTGACTTTGACTTTGGATGAGCCTCGGAGTTTCTTGTCTCCCGGGTGCCCCGTTATCCCTAACGTGGACTGCTTCCAAGAAGCGTCTGAATGTTTCCGCTATTTTTGAGCTGGCTAGGACTGGGTGGTTGCTCTGGTCCTTAAGAATACCTCTCACCTCTAATCAGTATATACCTTGGAGCATTCTTTAATCCTCCGTGCCAGTCTCGTTTTGAAGACCCTGCGGTAAGCCGCCTGGGCACTTATCACCTTATGTCTCTCCCTGAGGTACTGGAGATACCTTTGATGACTTCGAGTCCTGAGGTACTGCCTCCAAGCTTAACGCTTTCGGGCTGGTGCCTTTGCTACCCTGCTGGACCAAGGGATTTTGAGTTTTCTGCGAATCCTCCATAGCGGAGCAAACTCAGAGGTGAGCNNNGGCCGCCCCCCCCCCCCCCCCGTGAAGCTCAGTAGCTCTTGCAGCGAGGGAGTTACTGTCCAGTGCTTCCTAGTGTTGTGTCCCAAATTAGAAATATTTGCTCATTCGCATATTCGCCCCAGTATCTGTCTAGTTTAGCGATGACATCTTTCACTGATTTGTCATCCGAATTCAACCTGTCAAAGAGTAGCCTGCCTTCGTTACCGAGGTCCAATCGTAGTAATTTTACGCACAATTCATTTGTAAGTTTCAGTGAAGGATTGGATGCAAGCAAAACTGCAACGTAATCCACGAACGTGGTCTTCCATGTATTTGAATCCACGTCGGATGGTTTGAGAGCAGGGTCATTCCAAAATTGATGAATAGTAAATGGTAAACCAAACATTTTGCAGGTTCAGTGGCCGCGACACCAAATGTTGTGTCCCAAATTTAGTAGGCAAAGGAGCACACAACGAATGAAGCAGTAATTTTATTGTAGACAGCAAATATGTAGCCGGTACACAAACCGGGGAACAATCAGGAATGATCAGTATCTGGGAAGGCAGGCAGAGTCCGGTTCACACGTCTCAGTATATGCGATTGCCGTCAAGCCAGAGTTCAAACAGTCAGTCAATCGATCAACCGATGGATCGATCGATCAATTCGACCACAGCCATGTATGAACACAAATCAGTCAGTTGTCGGCCATAACACCTAGCGTTTTAGTTTACACTTCATTTGCCATTTGAATGACGAATTTTCTCTTTGAAATTGGATCAAATCCTCAATTACTCATATTTTACTATCCTTGATTTTATCTGGACAAAAAACCAAAATACCTAAATTTATGCCAATGGTGACTCTCAAGTCTGAAGACTTCCATCATCAACCCGAATTTTCATGATCCCAGCAGAGATAGAAATTCCGTCCGCACTACTGGAGACCATACAGGAAGACGACATAACAGATGCTCATTTTAAATTTTGCAGGGCATCACACTCTGCAACTCTGTTGCAGTTCAAATGTGGTAATTGATTGTGCAGTCCCAAAGAAATGAGATCAATACACATGCCCGCATACCTGTCAATTCCCACAGATCAAGCAAGCATGGGAATATCTTCGAGATCGTAGATACATCCTTCTGGGAAAAAAAACAGATGAATTCTTTCTCGCCGATCATATGACTCCGATCGGTCCCCGAATTCGGCGGATTCATCTGTATGGAGCGTGTTTGACCCGAATGGATCTACAATTGAGTAATCCTACAAAACGACGATGGTTGAACACTCGGGTGCACAGAGAAGCGCATGTAGGGTAGAAAAATAATCAACAATTCCACCAACCAAATGCGTTCGACTGAGTTGCAGGTTTTGGGCAAAGCAAACTAGGATCCTTAGAGCTTTGCTGTTCGTGTTCCATTCGAATTGGCATGCATGCGTGGTCAAGGACATTCCGAGTCCATTCGCGTTAGATTGTTCTCCCTTGCAGTAGAATAATTTCTCAGGGGTTAGTAAAAGACTAGCAGGCACATAGTTGTGAAACAACTATCAGTTTCAGTTAAAGGTAAAGATGTAACACCTGATGTATATTGATTGTTTTATGGGAAACATCAACTGTCGAGATATGTGGCCAGCGTTGAAGCAGCTCCCATCTGAGAGCGGAACGATTCGTTATTCATGCGATGGAAATATTTTTGACAATCGACAAACAGCGCACCGGGACAGCTGTTTCGTCTTGTTTTGGGACTCGTCAGCAGTGCGCATGCATTTTGAATCTGTGAACGCCACGACTCTCCGTCCTGGTGTATAACTGGCGTTATCGACCGCTGATATGTTCAGTTCCTTCACGTCCTCTGGGAGTATACCTAATAACTAGATATCCCCCCGAACGATAGCCATCCTCGCTAAAATATCTTCTTCTAAGTATCGACCGATTAGTTGGTACATAATCATGATTGAAGGTTGAGGAAATTAGGTTGTCTTAGCCACGACAAAAGAAAAAAACCGAAACACAAGGCGTTGGTGATAACGTCCCATCCCTATTGGAAGGCCTTTCTTAAGTCGTTTAATTGGTTAATCTCATTTTACAAGCAATTATAAGGCGATGGAATGGAGAATGGAAGAAGAATGGAATGAAGAATTTTTAGAGCATGCTGTTAAATCGGATGACTCCGTTATGTTTGATGCTCATGTCTCTATTTGCCTACAAGACTTCTCTATCCACTCTTCATATAGTCACCCACGTTGATAAGACCACAAGTTTGCAACGACTCTGCCTGCGTTCGTTTAATTTTATTTGATTGTGTGATAATGTTCCAAGGTCACTTTACTCGGGTATTCTTATTCAGCAACTTTCTGACTGCGACTGGGGACATGGTGTATCGAATGTCCGTATCCCAGGTGGCGGTGGGGAAGGTGGTGATGAAGGTGGTTGTGGTTGTGTTCGTGTTGGTGATGGTGATTGTGGATGTGTTGGTGTTGTTGTTGGTGATAATAATGATGACTATAGTTGTGGTGGTGGTGGTGGGAATGGTGGTGATGGTGGTTGTGGTTGTGTTGGTGATGGGGATGGTCGTTGTGGTTGTGGTAGTGGCGTTGATGGTGTTGGTGTTGGTCATGGTAATGGTGGTGATGTTTGTGGTTGTGTCGGCGATGGTGGTTGTGATTGTGGTGGTTGTGGTTTTGTTGTTGTTGGTGGTGATGGTGTTGGTGGTGTTGATGGTTATGGTTGTGGTGGTTGTGGTTCTGTTGTTGTTGTTGTTGGTGGTGGTGTTGGTGTTGATGATTATGGTTGTGGTGGTTGTGGTTTTGTTGTTGTTGTTGGTGATGGTGGTGGTGGTGATGATAGTGATGTTGGGGGGTTCAACTGACATTTGTAACGGTAACACATCCTACTCTTCAAAAACTAATTTTGCGGATTTTCGGGACTTAAGTTTTACCTCCATTCTTTTATTTTTTGTACACAAGTACACGAATGATGTGATAGTTGGACTTTGTTCGAGTGATCTTCACTGATTCTGCTTGAATTATCTTTTTTTCAATAGATCTGCGACCCGATTTTCGATCTGGAACCTCCATTAACTCTTTGCTTTTCCTTTCAGCCTTACAATAGTCTTTGGTTTTTCAGACACTTTTAGTAATCAGGCGGAACATACAACTCAAAATGAGAATGATGATGTGATTGCCCTGGAGGACTATATGAAACTTACTCGCTTTACTTTACTCACCTAACTTTACGGCGGCCGGTTCCTTGCTTGGCTACTGACCACGGTAGAGATAACGTCTGGACGAGGCGCTTTTGATTGTATAGTGGGGGTGGGTGGGGTGGTCAGACAGCCGTGCACAGAAAGATAAAGTGTACGGGTTTAGATGATAACGTTGAAGTACCACAAACGATCCTGAAGGCGCTCGACTCACGTCCACTTGGTGATTACTCTCGAGTAGGTGTCAGCTTCTCGCGCTTCTCGCAGTCCTCGTTTCTCCGTATACTAACTGTCAAAAGTCGGTTCTTCAAGAAATGCTCTAGACATATGGACGCGAATGATATTTGGGAAGGGAATCACAATCATTTATATATAACCCTGAACCAATCAGATTGTTTGGTGGGCAGAATTAAAGTCTTATACGGATCAATCATTAAAACACAATTGATGCGGTAAAACAAACGATCAATTCAAACAACACTTTCCAACACACTAACCATCGAGGGCGATGTTCCTTTATTCTATTTAACCTTTGCCTTGTTCAAATTGTTGTTTGCACATTGAAGTCTGATGTTGAGATTGTGAAAATTTCAGTAGCCTTGGTAGGATTTGAACCCACGCATGGACACCGCCTACACTTTTGTACGGTGCACGCTCTACCAGCTGAGTTACAGGGCCACACCGATAGCACTTGTCTCGTTGTCTGGCTTATGTAGCTCGCTCGGCAGGAGCAAGTTAATAAATAGATGCACGTGGATATGACCTGAGAGGACAATCTATCTTTGAGATGGAAATGAACTACAGTCGATGTGGAGAAACTGATGCGTTGTGCTGTCGTAATGAAAGTTATCCTCAGCGTTTGGTTTGCTGTTCGTGTCACCCAGTCCACCGCCGCCTTGTCCACGATGCACGGTAATTTCAGGTACAGGGTTTTAGTGCTCACTTTGCTAAATTCTGGTTTATCCGTTGTTACTGCTAGGTGTTTGTCAAGGAGGAGATCCGGATAGCCATTCTCCAGTAATGTGTTTCTTCCATGTGAGTAATGGAGGATTTGGTTAAATTTCAAATGGGAATTCGTGATGAGACCCAACCAGGTCGAAACAGCTGTCCAGTGCTTCCGAGCTTTTCAGTTCACGCTTCATTTGCTATATACACGACGAATTCCCATTTGAAATGTGTTTCTTATTTAATTCATTTCGTTGATCAGCGTGTCCGGAGTGCAGATTCTCTGTGCTCGTCTCGCTAGACCAAGTTTAGTTTTTGTTTAATTGGTGTGAAACTATTGAAATTAGTGCATTATCCTGTTCAAATTGGCTTTCTGTGGTCGTTCCGGCGGATGAATCAATCCGGGTTTCTACGGATAAAGACATCTAGAAATGGGATGCAGTCGTTCCCTTCTTTTTTGATAGCAAAGCTTATGGATCGTTCGGCATTGTTAAATGATGTCAGTATTCCGTCCAAGCCTCCATTTCCATTTTCATCAGTAACGAGGACTGTATCATCAATGTATCTGCAGTACATTTTGAAATCTACTATGATCGATCGGAGGATGGCTTTCTTTAACTTACCCATAAATATATCGGCCAAAAATGGATCCAAAGATGAATCCATAGCCGTTCCATGATTGTTGAAAATGAATAGTGCATCAAATATGCATTGAAGTATTAATTCTTTGAGCTTATTCATTGATACTACAATCTCCAGATGATGGTCCTTCATAAAGGTGCACAAATATTTGATAGTTTTGACTAATGGGACGTTTGTAAACAACGAGTTTACATGTAGGGAGCACGTAGATTGAAAAGAGATGTTTAGATCCTTGATTTGATCAACAAAAATGGGAAGTGCTCTCAAACTGTGCCTTGATATCTTCTTCCTGATCGGATCGAGCATTTGAGTCAGCCATTTCGCTATCGCATATCCAATCGCGGTCTCCATGGTAGATTTGGCTTGTGCACCTTGGGGAGTCCGTAAAACCTTAGAATATTTGACCGAAGAGGTTTCAATTGTTCGAATGTGGCGGCACTTATACGGTTTTCTTTTCTCATCGAGTTCAGGTATTTCGTCAATTGTTGTTCGATTTGTTCTGTTCGATCCCTCCCTTTGATTCCCTCTGGGATTTGCAGTTGTTTGAGAGAATCACACTCATCTTATCTATGTAGTCTGTCCTTTTAAAAGCACAATTCCCGCTCCGTTGTCTGATCTGCTTAATATTAGATTTTGTTTTAGCTTCATTAGCTTGCGAATATGTTCAGACGACAGTACATTTTGGTGCTTGTTTTGCATTTGTGATAGCGTTGCACACAGCTATTGCGATCAACCTACTTGTCCCCCCACTATGCAATCAGAAGCGCTTCGTCCAGACATTATCATTTCAATGGTCATTCGCCAAGTGACCAATTAATGCGAGCGTGGTAACTGGAAGAACGTTATAACCAAGGAGAAGCTCATGTAATAGTGTTAATAACACAGCGGTGTCGGTAGAGAATTATATTCACCGACGTTTCGGCTACCGTGGGTAACCTTTCTCAAGGCAGGTTTCACAATCAAANGTCTGTGTGGTAACCGAAACGTCGACGAAAATAATTCTCTACTGTGTTATTAACACTATTACATTAACATTCACAATAAAACAATACATGGCGCATCGATTTTTCGATACACTCCTAACATCA
>UZAN01048590.1:11664-14164 GCA_900618425.1 Echinostoma caproni | reverse complement strand
CCTAAGGTGACACATCGACTTTCTGTATTTGACCACCGATGTCTCCGAAACATAGCTCGTGTCTGGTGGGAACACCGGGTGAGCAATGACGAGGTTCGTCGTCGTGTGTTGAGTGCGGATAGTCGTTCTCTAACAGAAGTAATCGCTCTCCACCGCCTCTGATGGCTTGGTCACGTATTGCGTATGCCTGCCCATCGACTACTTCACAGTGCTCTCTTCGCACGTGCCGATCAAGACTGGAAGAAGCGGCTTGGCAGTTAGACCATGACGTGGTGTAGAGGCATGAAGAAGCAGGCTTCAGCTTTGGTTTCGGTTGGTGCATCCCCACTTCAAGGTTGAAGCCCAAGGGATGAGGATTGTCGCTAGTTAGAAACGCTGAGAGCTATGGTTCAGAATAGAAGTCAGTGGCGCGAATGCTGTACGGTCTGTCTGTCGGAATCCCGTGCTCCGTAAAAAAAATTGCAAAAGGGGTACGGTGAGACACAAAAATTCTGTTATCTTATATGTTCCCATGTTTACCTGTTTCACCCCCTTTTCACTATGTTCTGTACCCCAATACACCTATCCCGTTTTATTGTTATTGTTATTTTTGATGTTGCGTAGGCACCATGCTTGTCTTCAAGCCGGTGGTAGATATATATATATATATGTATATATATACGCTCGGACTCTAGTAAGGATGGAACTCAGTCGATGTCACACTGAATGTGGACGATAATTTTCTATGACTACGAAGGTGGTTTAAGCCAGCGACAGTAACTAAGTGTTGAACGTTTGTGGGATTCCTTTGGTGAGATTTTTTGAGCCCAAATGTCAAGCCTATGAAGCATGGAATCCGATACGAGTGACCAACATCCGCAGTGGGGGCCTCCATTGAACTGATCGAAGGGTTGTTACCCGTTTTGGTATAGTCGAGCTGTCTCACCAAATGTGGTTTGAGCGCATACAAAAGGCTCGGTTGGCATTTGCCAATTTGAGACACCTGTGGCACCGTCGCGACATCCGGCTTTATGTGTAGGATCGAGTGTATATTGCAGCATTTCGGCCAGTCCTGCTCTACGGTGCAGAGACTTGGCCACTACGAGAACAGGATAAGAATAGATTGTCGGTGTTCGAACACCACTGTCTACTACGAGCCTGGTGGGGTTCCCGGACTAGCAATGCTGAGGTTAGGCGTATAGTTTCAGGCAGTCGAGGCTGTCCACTGGAGCAAGTGATCGATCCCCATAGATTACCCTGGTTGGGGCATGTTTTAAGCATGTCACCAAATATAGATTTCCACGTCGCACAATGTTTGCCGAGACAGCTGACGGATGGAAAAAAGTCATAATTGGTCAAACAAAGACCTATTATGAGGGTATGAAAACTCAAACCAGGAGACTCAGTCATATATGTTGCGTTAGGCTTCCTGGATGGTGGCATCGGGATCATCGTAAACGGTGATTAGAGACACTGAGTGATATGGCTGAGAATCGCCAACAGTGGTACTCGCGCATCCACTCATTATTCCCCGTAACACCATTCTATGTGAATTCTCCATCTTCCGCTTGAATTTGCTTTCAACATTCCAATCTTCATCCAGCTGTTTTATCCAAATGGGACACCAAAAGACAGCAACGAAATTGCACATGGTTAATGGCTGTAAAGACGGAACTGAAATGAATTCGAGCCCATGGAACTGTGTGTGCATGAACACTGGAGGTGAAGACAACTTGGAGAAAATGTAATGCTTCTTTTGTGTACCTAAAAAAACTCTTTTTTGGCATCCGTGAACTTTTTGGTAAGTCCTTGTACAGGGAACGCACAGATAGATTGTGACCAACATTATCCTTTGTCCGAACCTCGCCGTTCAATTGAACATACAACAAGTGGCTTATTATATACTGCATAAATAAGTGTCTACTGAACCAATATACCGGGTTGACTTTGAAAAATAATTAGGCCCTTTCCTGAGGAAGGCTCAGAATTAATGAAAACAACACCATCTTTTGGCCAGACCACTGACTGAAGATTCTCGATCGTGTTTAACCGTTTGTTCGCCTTCCTCACGAGGACTCCTGTCTGTACAGATCGGATTAAGCATCGCAAATCTCTTTTATCCTCGTCAATCTTTTCAGTCATGCAGAGGAGGGCTGCAGTGAATAGAACTCGAACGTTGTACGCGGTTGCTTGGAGAACCGGTGGTGGATTGAAATCGTCATATTCGCGGCACAAATTAGACATCAATTTGTTCACATCTCGTCCAGGACATGTTTGAACACGCCACCGGTCCCGGTTCTGGAACAGACCAACAAAAAAGAGATCAAGCGGATTAGAGCAAAACATAGTTCACAAATATACGCAGAACAATTTGGACTGTTTTTCAGTCAACACTTGCACTCAGCTGAATCGTATAGTTATCGACACCGGGATACGAAATCCATCAGTGGAATGGCACATTAGAGTGCTCGGCTAATTGGTCCAAATGATGTGGACGGGGACCGAGGGGGGGGGGGGGGGG
>UZAN01048590.1:0-10475 GCA_900618425.1 Echinostoma caproni | reverse complement strand
TCATACGGGTCTTGTTTCTCCGAACTCACCACACAGCTTCTTGGACTGTTGTGTTACGAAACGACCTCCTCTCTGCCCCATTCGTACATTATCGCCCGGGTTGGACTTGATTTGCGGAACTCATCGAATGCATATAGCGGTAAAATGGGCAAATCGCATGGACAGTCTTTCACTACTCTTGAACCCATATTGCCCAAGAATTCATGTGAATATTTCTATTATGGTTTAGGTAGGCACGGATCACGAATTACGAATCACGAATCAAGAGTCACGGATGCAACGGAAACACTGAATCGCGATAGCATTTGTACACTAGTACCGCCCATCACAGAGACGCGGGGAAAAGGTCACAGAAGTAGCACAAGAAATCAAAGGGATTAAACAACATGGACAAAGGGAATTTATTGGTTATACAGGGATCCGCCAATCGCGTGCTTGTATTCTCGACGTCATACAGCTTCTGTCTGGACCGCAGGACGTCTGATTGGGCGGCATGATTGGCCTGTGGTTCTTTGTCCGGAAACTGTAACGAGTAGACACTTGGCTGGCATCATCTGGAACGGTTGACTCACCACAGTTGTCCAGAAACTGTAACGCTTCGCTTCGAGGCTGGAGATATCCCATAGGCCAGAATCACCACAGTTTCACACCGGGAAGCATTCATGTATGTCTTGTGACCACCCCATAGTCTTCTCCGATCCGATCAGTGAACTTGAAAACAGTTGATAGTTTCGGGTGTATTCTAAATCCGGAATCACCAGTTCGCAAACCACAAAACTTGTTCACATGATTTCGTGACCGGAGGACACTGGTTGAATCTGACACGTTTGGATGCAGTGACCGAATATTAGTGCTGACCAATGAGGGAAGAGCCATCTTGGTCAGAGAGGTACAACTAGTTCGGCTTGCCAGCCCACATGCGTGCGTTTTTTTTCTGTTCCAAGTTGGACAGTGGAAAACTGGATTCGCACAAGCTGATTAAAGGTCAGTTGAGTCACAATATTTGACCTCTAAAGGCAACCATTGAACGTGTAGTATATGCAACTAGGATCCGAGAGCGTATAAGTTTCAGTGCAGCTAATCGAATATTTAAAAACTATGCCTAAGAGGAAAGGTGTCGAAGTTTTCCTACACAATGCTGACCAGAGGACGCGCACGTTAGATTAGTACTTATGTTTCAAATACTCAATTGTACATAAAGATTAGAATTTCCTGAAAAGGCGTCCTTTGTACTGGGAGAGCAACAATCACTGAAAATATATTCCACGCGTTCAAGGGGTCATTAATTCAGATAGGTTATCACAGAGTTTTCTAGAGTCGAACTTTGAGGTTCGTGAGTGCGAAATATGGTGATATGGTAAACTTCTCTGTGCAATCTACGAAGCGGAATTTTGCTACATCGCGATGCGATAAAACATTAAACGTATATCTTCACCATATGATCATATCTGAAGCCACACAAATCAGACGATAATTAGATCACAGTTTCATCTTCTTTTTATTATCTTATACTGCGTTCAAAGTGACATAACTACCGTGAGACTTAGACGACAAGATCACAAATCAGTACAGACAACACGACACACCAACACAAAGAACGGGAGAGGGTAGGGGGTCAAGCACCAAGGCAAATCTAATGTGGCTAACCAATCACGTTATTTGCATAGATCATCGGGTTGGAGAATACGAATGGCTAGAGCTTCATTGTCCTACCGCATATGAGGAATTTATTCACTTCAAGCAGACAGCACGGAAAGTACAGCGGAACCTACAATGATTAATGTGTTGTCCTTCGTTGCTGTCTGTCGCTGAAGATGACACCTGAACAAACATGAATTGGCATTTCGTTCAGCCATGACTTGCGCTTGTTGGCACAGTGGTAACACACACACCTTTCATGACATGGATCTGGAGTTCAAAGCCCGGATAGTGGGACGGTGAATATGCACTACTGATGAGCTCTAATAAGAGCGAAACTCGAGTTTGAAGTGCTTCCGAGTGTATGGTTGAATCGATGAACTGAGGATTGTGCGTGAAGGTGAAGTCCGAAGAATAGTCAGCTGAAATCAATCAACACTAGGGTTTATGTCATCCCAGGTACTTGATCGCTTCAGTTTCCGTCTAAAATTGAATTTAGACGAACTGCATTATATTAATTTCTTCGATTGTTCAGAGGCATCAGGCACTCTTGATGATTTTGGGCGTGAGTTTCAGTCCTTGGGAGATCGTTAATTTCTCACAAGGTAATTGCATTCAAATGCGATGGAAATGTTTGTGATAACCCACAAAGAGCACTGGAAAGCTGGTTTGTCCTGTTTGGGACTCGTCAGGACTCGTGGGGAATTAACGATCTCCCAAGGAGTGAAATCCACACCCAAGACTATTAAGAGTGCCTGGTGTCTCTGAACAGTCGAATAGGTTAATCCAAGCTTGATACTTTAAATCGATTGAGCTATTCGTACAAGGTGACGACCGTCGACCGTGTAGCTCAGGGGTAAGGGTTTGAAGTCGGCTGTCGGTCATCACAAACCTTTCCACCCGCATTATAATTACTGTTCCGTTTGTGGTGAGCTAGTTTGAATAGCTGAACGACTTATCGAATTAGGGCACGGAAAACGGTAAGAAAAACGATCGCAGATGCCTCTCTCTCTCCATGTGCGAGCAGAACTGAACGATGCATACGCGGTTTCTTAGGTTACCATGAAAATTCGAACATTTTCAGTGACACTTGACACTCAAACAGTCAGTTGAGTTCGGTTCATTTGAGACTGATAGGAGTAACGTCACCAGGAACGTTAATTTCAGTGCAGTGTTTCCTGTTTGGACAGAAGTTGAAGTTCCCATTTTTCCAAAGTTCACAACACACAGCCAGACGAATCTGAGACTGCAGGACATTGATTTATACACAAAAATTTGCCAAACGTTGACCTAATATTAGTGCTGATGTGAACAAGGACATTCATTGATTCACATCTGCGCTTTAGGTTCACGTGGTTGAAGTAGAAGACTTCTTCAACTAGGTGGTGGTGGCGCAGTGGTTTAGTCGCTTTCTTCGGCATGCTTTGGAATCCATGGTTCGAGTTTCGAGCCCCGCCACCGCCACCCGACTTTGGTGGTAGGCAGCTGTGCTGTCGTCCGGTTCAATACCACGCCTAACCTATCGGGGCCTTATATGGTTCGCCACTCCAAGTTCCGGAGCTTAAATTGCCGGTTGCCACCACTGAACAACAGGTCCTCGTGACTTCGGGGTGTGCCCGTCTGCTGTTCATTGCACTCAGGTGTGTAACGAAAGAAGGGTGGAGCTTTACATCTTCGAAACGGTGCTCTTGAATAGGAAATACGGCGTTTAAATTGACAGTATTGTGATAATAATCCCATCCTGCCAATTGTGCCTGTCGGAATGCTACGTACGCACTTGTCTTTCAGTTTCCATTGCTAGTCCAAGCACGTGACACAGCTGTCGTGACAGACACTAACTAATACCCTTTCTATCCTTTTTGTCCGTGTGCCAGTTGTAGGCCATCATTTAATCGACTGAAGTACTGTAACGATCATTCAACAAATCCTTAACCCGATTCCGATCAGCACACTGTCTTGTGTGTTCTGATTTCCTGTGTTGGACTACGGGTCCTAAAAATACTGTGCATAGTGTCGTGGTTGGAATTCGGTCTTAACACTTACAGAACACTGTTACGCAATCAATCATCACGCGCGTTCGCGCGCGCGACCCATGTAACGTGGGATTTTTAAAAATACTCATTGAAGTACAAGCACATGAGTTTAATATAGTTCTGTCACACTGAGGACTGATTTATCCTCAAAGTTCCACGGATGAGATTGCCTAGCTTGGCTATGAAACTTTTGCGAACAACGCACTACCAGCTCGGAAAACACACACCACTACCAATAGCAAACTCACTGTAAACATTTTCTGTTTTTCGAAGCTTGATTGAACTGGTGTAATAAGTGTATCACAGTTTTTTGGTTGCGGTCAAGTCCCTGATTATCACATGACAATTTCGCATGATAACGTGGGTCAGTGGGTCAGTTTGACCTTGAAGAGTGGCTAGTCGTAATGGATCAGGGCAGTGATTTCGTCTTCCGTGACAACACACTAGTCAGACGAGATTCTATACCATCAGGCCCTATCGGACCTTTATTCGGCGAAATAGGGATTGCAGTTTGAATGTGCTCAATGATGCTACCGGTCAGAGCACTAAGCGTGTTCGACACTAATCGAGATTAAAAAGCTAGCTCTCTCTCTCTTTCTCTAACTGCTTCAATGGAACAAATATAAACGCTCAGATAAACACACTCCAACCAATCCAATTTCACAAACGGATTTTCATATGGAGTGATATCAGATGGTACTAAGACAGTCGTGGCAGAACACATCGTTGCCCCCTGAACAATGACGACATGCGACAGGATATATGAATGAGTGCAGGAGCGATGTAACGCAACGAGACCATTCAGATTCATTGAGGTCATTGTCAAGAGATGACTGTTGATTGAAAAACAACAGAAGGTTTGCACTCGAAAGCAATCATGAATGCGGAGCACATAGTTGACGTTCATATTATGGTCAAATTAGTTCACGGGCACCACACAAAATGAATAAGAATTTCAGCCATTTTGTGCATATAATCAGAGAGAGAGAGAGAAAGAGCAATCGCACACAATTGTCCACTAGACACCACAGTAAATAATTATGGCGATCGTGTAACGAGTGTAACGCACGCACCACGGTACACCGTCCAGGTAACCAATCAAGAAACGGATTTACCGACCAATCTCGTGGTCTCAGTTGGCACCCACCGGATTGGCTGGATGCAAGAAGGCAAACAAAAATGATTCATATCTTTGTCGAGGTCGGAAACACCTCCTGATACACTGAACGACTCAATGACAGAAGGAAACAAGGAAAACGCTCGGGGATATCAAGAGGTTCGTCGGGATCGATTTTATCATCACGTAACACGCGTCGTACACAGGCTGATACCAAAAACGGGCGGAGAGAGAAAGAAACAGCAGCAACACTAAAGACGATCTCTCTGGATTCCGTGTTTGAAAACTGAAAGTAAAAGAATATTCTGAGTGGGAGAAAACAGTGTTCACAGGCTGCTCTCGGAACAGAGCGATAAATCGAAAATTATCGGTGTTAATAACTACAAACCAACTTGGTGAATGCGGGTCTCAAATAAACAAACAGATGGGCACCTGGCAACGGATAGGTGGTCGATGAGTGTATACTAGGGACCTGGGAGAAATCAAGTGGAAAGCTTTATACTGGAAATGACGACAAGGAAGAGAATCTCCACTCCGGAAATGGATACAGTATTTCATAACTGAATTGTTAACACCTGTAGAGGATTAAGAAAGACGTCACAAATTACTTCCCGCAGAATGTGAGAACCATTCTCACCGGAGTAGCAAATGCAATTTGAAAAGAATCTGAGGAGACCAATATGGGGTATGAGCTACTTGGGGTCCAAGTAGAAGTATACATGTGCACCTGGGTGTATGGTAATAATAATAATAATAATGATAATAATAATAATGATAATAATAATATAGGAAGCACATGGGAGATGCTAAAAGAAGGACAACAATGTAGGACGACATCTTCAACAAAAACATTAGGAGGATCAACAATTTGGACTAAGTTGTCGCTGGCAAACAGAAGGCCAATGGAGTGGAAGGAATCGAGAAACTTCGTGAGACGGAAGAATTCACCTTCGAAACGATTCTATCAAAAAGAAGCGCCTTAGAACTAGGATAGAGCATGCCTTGTATCCAAGGGAACAAACAAGAGCAGAGTCGAGAGATAGAGAGATAAACCAGATGAAACTCGCCCCTCGCAAAGAATGAAATACGAGACTTGCTTGTGACGAAACTGCCAGTGGAACCCGAGGTGAATTAGTCGTTATCGTACCAGCACGCATTAATCAATAACACAGAACTGTCTGGTATTGTCCGCTAATGTGATAAAATACGCTTGTATATCCGTCACGGTTCACCCGAGATGCCCGATTCATATTGTACGAAGGAGAATAGAACACACGTGAAATCTGTGTCAAACACCCGTGCACTCTTCTAGTTTTTGTTTGCACCGTAGTTCAAGAATTTCCTCGAATTTTATCTAGCCACACGCAAGATTCCGATCAGTTCGAAGAATAACATGTTACGTTAGATTATTTTTATTCCACGTCATTTATTGGAAGACATTGGGGTCATCCGCATAAAGTTCTCCTCGCTGACGTCTCCATTGTCAATTAGTTTGTTAACTCTGATTACAGTTCTGACAGTTTATCATTACCTTCCATCCACCACATTCACTCAGAGAGTGTTCCTTTGTGATTGGTTGGTTGATCGAACTCCACAAGAGGTGGCCAAATAAAGATACCCCGTAAACCGTATTTTTGTCAGCTTTTGTGTAAGCTCGACTCTCTTTATTTTTGCTGCATTTATCACATTTTAACTCAAGTATTGTGCAACTGTCAAAGTATGGAGCGTACTCTTCGGTTGACTGCGGTACAGTTTCGCATCTTGTCGTTGCTATAGTCTCATCTCATATTCTGATGCTGTTTTTGCATGAAATTCAAACCTAAAGGATTATTTTCATAACTTATACCTGTGCCTGTATCTTCATTCATTCGTATCAGCCAACAGGATGTAAAAGAAGCCGACGCATTGGGTGGTAGAGTACCCTCAATCATATATCTCCAGGAAAGATGACCGTTCCTTCTGTGACCAGGAAGAACATCCAATCATTGAGTGAAAAGATGGCAACGTTTTTTCATCACACAATCACTCCAACATTACTAGGTTTTGTGTGCACAAATCTTGGGTATTCTTTGGTGTGTTTTCAGACGGCTTTATTTGCTTTCATCAAGACAGGGATATACGGAGGCGGTGTTTTGGTAAGTTCCCCGATTACTCTTAGTCTGGCAAGTTCAAGTTAGTTTCACGTGATCTTGTAAAAGGCGCTCGAACATCTATAGCTTATAGCAACCGAAACGGTCAACGTGTTACAGTCCGGGAGCTGTGTTGACAGGCTGCAAATCTTCGATCGCAATTCACCTCAATGCCATCGAATTCGGGTTGGCATTACCCTGGTGTTATGAGAGTGGCATTCGTGATGCGCGAACAAACAGGGTTTCTGCGAATGGATTAAACGGTTTATTATTGTAACCGCAGAAGAGATAAACAGAGTGTCGAGTTGTAAGACAACAGAACATGAGTCTTTTATGAGACAACTGATCAATTGTTCCTGGCTAATGTGTGTGTTCTTGATCCAAGGTGATTTTCTAACAAATAACTCTCCACAGACTGGCACTGCCTTGTGAAATTACAGACTTGGTACATCAAATCCTAATATTACTACTGTTATAAATCCAGACGACGGTGCTCGGTCAAGGAAAGTCGTTTATGGAGAATTTCAGATGGGATATCACCAATTGGCGATACATAACACAAAATATCTCATCATAAACATACCATCGCCATTTCTGGCGGTACACCAGGTACTGCACAGGGCAGTCGGTAGTTATTCCTTGAGACATGCCACTTTGCTCTCCGAGTGATCTTGTTATATTTTTGATCATTGAAAGTTACCTACTACTCACAGTTGAGTAGCATCTCATAACACTCCTTCCCCCTCCCGGGCGAAAAAGGAACTCTGCATGCAGCGGGCGACGAGTGCTTTGTTTTGAGATTTCGAACGGATTCGTCATCGGTTGACAGTTCGTTGTGGCTTGTGTGATTGATTTTTGGTGACCCGACCAGTAGCTTGATTTCTGACGTTTTGGCGTGCAGCTCTGGTCCCCGGGGCCATCTATCGTGTTCACTTTGATACACAGTTCTGTCATCACTTATCTCCCGAAACACGTTCAATGGAGTCTACCTCATCTGTATTCTACCTGAACTTTTCCATCTAGGATGTAACTTTGCTGCTTCAGGATCACTTGAACGGTTTTCGGCATGGTGCTTATGCTCTGTTTCCGGCACTTCAAGAATCACACTTGGTCCTGGTTTCAACGGCATTCTTGAATTCCTCATCGCTTTGTCTTGCAATCTGGGAAGACTTTTGCTCGTCCGTCGTATTCTCGATAGAGAAAGTTGGATTTGCTGCGCTGTCAACTTGCGGATCGCGTTCGTCAACTGTCCTCACTACCTTATTCGAGACTTCTACTGACTCGGTTGCCAGAGGTTCCGCCATATACAGCAACAGCACATGTGTCAAACAAACCTGGCACTTTCTGGTCCCCCGTCTCCATATAGGTCTGGACTGAACAACGATCATTCGTTCCCCCAGGGAGAGTTGTCCGAGGAGGCGATTTGAACGAATTCCGGGGTTCTCTGGGACCCACTTGCGTAGTGTTTCGTGACAATTTGTTGCACCCTGGATCTTCGAGCTCAAAATTCCCATTCGTGAGAGCTCTCTAGTTGGAATCCGTTCGGGTCGCTACTACCTCTGTTAGTTTCTTGAGGGTTTCCGTACTTCCAGGAGGCTGGCTTCCAGGGTCTTCGGTGGACTGAACAGATTTGACTTTCTTCCAGGTGAATTCCCTCTGGACATCAGCCAGTTTGAATGCATCCATGGTTTTCACAGCACTAATTATCAAAAAGTGTTGTCTCGACTGTCAGCTTAATTCTTTCGGTCAGGGAGTATGTACTAATTGTCCAGCACCAAAGAGTGAATAAGATGATTCGTTATTACGTCCAAAACCAGTGTGTGTACAGATGATGGTTCCTGGGCTCAGCAAGCCTCAGTTTTGTAAACTGACCATGGAAAAAAATTGAATTTGACTATTTACTAATCTTCATCTATTCACAGAAATAAGGAAGTTTCCATTTTATTCGAATTTGGGCGGTGATGCCCAAGTGTTTAGACCACCAAATTGTGCTCCGGGACGCCCTGGTTCGAAACGCTCCACCGCCGCCCCGTCTTCCCTACTTTTGTATTTTCCCAGACAGTCTTTGTATGACCGCAGCTCCCTTCCTGAAAGTTGACTGTACACTTGTATATTCAATAAATAAACAAAGGAAATGAAAAGACACAAAAAGACTAGACACAACGTTTAGGAGAATGAAAAAGGAATGAAAACGATAGCTCCCTGGGTTACACAACCATCCTGCGGTTCATATACTATCCGACAGGATCACTTTATTCAATGAAAGGTTTCAATGTGTAGTTTTCCGGAAGACTCGTGGACAGCGAGAATGGAGGTTAGTCGAAACATCTATGATCAACAGAAAACTCATAACCTAAAAGAAAAATACTGACGTCAATAGGTTAAACACTGCATTTATTCACTCCACCTCAGATAGAGCATCGTTTTTCATATGGTCCGGTTATTACAATCTGCGACCTTTCTCTACAGGCTTCTTCGATCCTCCAACTTAAGATTTGCAGTTGATGCTAGGAGCTAGCGTATCTCCAGACCTTCTAATGTACGATGTTGGACGATCATTGGAGGTATCTCGGGAAACAGTTTATCTCAAAAGGCATAAGGCCTCTGGCCCATATGGGCTGTTCCCATCAGCCTTTAAGGATGGAGGCTCAGGGTTAGTCTTGGAGTTGACAAAACTCCTGGGCTCAATATGGGAAAGAGAAGAGGTTCCAGCTGAATGGTGCGAGTCGGTGATCATACCGATTTCCAAGAAAGGTGATAGATCCTCTTGTGAAAATCATAGAGGAATTAGTTCAATCAACATCGTCTCTAAACTTCTGGCTGGCATCATACTCTGCCGATTGTCTGCCGCGCGCGAACGGTGCACGCGTGAGAACCAGGCTAGATTTAGACCCGGTCGAGGTTGCATCGACCACATCTTCACTCTGAGCCAAATTCTGGAGCGCCGGCATTCTTTTCGTAGACCCACCATCTCTGTCTTCCTAGATCTGAAAGCGGCTCTCGACTCAGTCGATTGCTCTAAACTGTGGCGCTGCCATTTTCTGAAAGGTGTGCCCGAGAAGTTAATTTCAATATTACGATCGCTTTATAATATTAGCCGAAGTCGAGCCCGGGCTTACGGCACTTTTTCTCCCGAGTTCACCACGGAAAGTGGTGTTCGTCAGGGTTGCCCTCTTTCTCCTTTTCCATTTAACTTTGTTATAGATCTGATTATGGAAACAGCCCTATCCTCGTGCGAGGACAGCGCTATTGGTTTACTTCCAGGTGGCAGGGTGTCTGATTTGGAGTACGCAGACGACATTGTGCTACTAAGTGAAGATCTAGGTAAATTGAAAGCTTTTCTAGAAAGTTTGAGTGCTAGTGTAGCCATGTTCGGTATGCGTTTTGCACATTCAAAGTGTAAAATGTTGCTATAAGACTGGGTTGGCCCAGCACCCAGCCTCACTCTAACTGGGGAAGTAGAAGAGGAAGTAGACAAATTTTGCTATCTAGGCAGCTATATCTGACCCGGTGGACGCATCACGGATGAAGTGTCAGCTCGCATACAGAAGGCTCGAT
>UZAN01048589.1:6929-19596 GCA_900618425.1 Echinostoma caproni | reverse complement strand
TGGCTGGTGCATGGATCGCAGGATGCCCTCATCCTTCGTGTGTACGCTCTGGAAGTGCTCACACAAGGCGATTTTGTCGTGGCGGGGGTGTTGTCCTTTTGCCTGATACAGCCGACTGCTTCCCTTGTAGTCGGCTTAGACTGAACATACCCGTAGTAGGCCTTAGGGTAGCGCTTTGCTATCTTGGCCAGGGAAAGCTCGGAAACTCTTTTGGCATCCAGGTAGATGCGATCGGACTGCTAATCTTACTCCTGTGCGCTTGATTACGCACCCGGCAGCCTGAATGTTTTCCGTGCACAGGGTTTCCACGGCCGTTTGAGGAAAGTTGTCTGCCACGAGCAGTAGAGCACCCCCAACCTATCACCTGGACGATCACAGCGATAAGCCTGGAAACCTGGTGGAAAGAAACCAGCGATACAAAAATCAGACTTAAGCCAGGTCTCCGTTATGGCGAGGCAGTGCGTTTGGTCAGCCTCAGCCCGGAGCTCGGCTCACTTGTTCATTAGGCTGCAGGTGTTAGTGTAGTGAACACTGAGAGCCTGCGCCCTTGTACCTCCTATTGCTTTTGAGGGGGTGCATCCGGGAGTTGCTCCCGGGTGACCTCCAAGGTTTTTACCTCTGGTCTTGTGGTGGAGTTTCTCTGTAGGTCCTCCACCTTATTGTGGTCTTCCTGCCGTAGAGATTTGTACCAGATAGCTGGTTAGATTTCTTCATATCCTCAGCAAGATGGAAACGACAAAATATCACATTAGAGGACGGAAAGTATTCTGAAAACGCGTTGAACTGAGGCAAGCTACGATCAACAACTATAGTCTTGCATTGTGCAAAGGCTGGGCACACCTTTCATGGCTCCCACGACAGATCTATAGCTCTCGCCGCTCTCATTTGGCAAGATAACGAAGAAGAAACTTGTACCTAAACCGGTGTCGTCTACAAGCATAGCAAGCCAAAGCACGTACTCGCCACAGTTTGCTGATGTGTAGCGTCCGCTAACAAAAAATCATTATACCCGGCGACGCGGTGCAACATAATCTCAGGAACAAAATAAATGTGACGAACTACGCCTTCGTTCAGCCCTATCCTAACCTCTATCTGATTCTCCAGCATATGCCTGACTTTCACCGCATTGCCATGGGAATCCGAATGAGACCTTCTTTGACGTATGGATCTACTATCTGCCGTAGTTGAGGGTCTCTGGAATTGGTGTGTGGTGAAATCCCTTAGTTCGCGAGTACTTCTAAAATTGTCCATCAAAGAACACTTCCTCTTTCTGTTCTGAAGATAGACGACGAATACTTATATACAGACCTCGCTGACCCACATGGAAGTCATGGTTGTGCACCAGACAACGCTTCATCACTCGGTACTCCCTCTCGACCGTGTGTATTCCAACGAATGCTGGACAATCGATATTTGGCAGCTTAAAATGGGTTAAATACATTAGAAATGAGAGCCATAATTACCTGGATGCAGTTGCGCCGCCCCTTCTTTGATGATGATGCATTTGATTAAATAGTACAGAAAATCCCGTATCTCTTGTTTGGCTGTCGTTGACGCACAAAAGTAGACGGAATTGCACGTAACAAATTGAAATTCACGGAAGTCCTCCAAGAATCCATTCAGCAATCCACAGTATTGTTTTAACATCCGTTCAAAACTACCGTTTCGTTGGTACGAGCGTGAAAGTGATTTTCGGAGTTAGGTTGCGGTATTTATACTTACTGGACAAAGTCAATTAAGGTTAATTAAAACAAATTAAATTTTAACAAATCACTCAGAATCAGCCAAAAACAAAATTTGATCCATTTTGACTGAATTCGACAGAGCTTTATCTAAGATACATTTAAAAATAGGTCGTTTTTGGAAATCCTAATAGTTGGGATGCCGCGCCACTACCCATTTAATGCTATCGTTCCTAATTCTTATGTCTTTAACGCTGAAGTCGTACTTCACTCCATCTTCCGAGGGAGACGGCGAATGACCTGTTATTAGATAGTCTTGCACTGATAGCCTCAGCCTTGTTGTCAATGTATTTACAACAACAGTTGCCCAACTGTCCGACCTAGGGCTTTGCGTGGTTAGAACGGTTTTCTTCACCGAGGCGGGTGCAATATTCGGAGCGTACTTCACCTGGGCATTTCTTATCGGAGCATCGCGCGTGGTATTGCTCTTTTCTTTCAAATGAAGGCGTCTCTGCGTATCATTTGTCCTAGTTTTAACGGGCCTTGTTTCTTTCGAACACTGATAGCCCTTCTTTGACTCATTGGTAATAGTGGCGCCTCTCAGTTGGTCCACCCCTGGCACTTTTGCAATTTTGGGTGTAGAGCTATTTAGCGGAGCTCTATCTACTCTTTACATTTGCATAGTCGGCCCAGTAGCGGGCACCGTATTGATCGATCTGTGAAAATCCTTCCTGTAAAGCCCAGTCATTCCATCTCGGTTCCACATTTCGTGAATTTTACGTTCCATTCACCAAACATCATCCGCCTCACATACATATAGACATTTGACGTTCTACTCCCCTTGTATATTTACACATCAATCCTACCATTTGACTTTGTTTGTTTATCTGCTTCAAGTTTTATCCTACTTGTTTTAATCGCGACTTGAGCGCTCCCATTTGGCTCGTTCGTGTGCAGCGTGACGATGAGCGTGCTATTCTTACCCAGGCTCATTTTCTTCCACTCAGATTTGTTGAATTACGCTCACAGTAACACTTGGCTCTTGTTTCCAAGTTGTTTCGAGATCACTTTGAGGTTTGTACAGTTTTTATTTGCTTATTTGATCGTTTAATAATGCAGTACCGTAGAAATTTGCCGGATCGTTCGTTTTGTTGACGCCTTGGGATCGGATTTCGGCTACGCGTCGCTCTTTTATCTATTCGGGAGTTACAGGCACGACCAATGGCACCGAAGTTATTTTACCCCCAGTCACTCGTGGCATTTATGGGCCCGAGACTGGCGTAACCCTGGGTTCTTAAGTGCCAGAGTCAGGTGTGACTCACACGACCACCGGTGACTATGTCTGTCTTCACTGCAATTGATAGCACGGCGTCTCTCAGGTACATACTGGGAAAGGTTACTAACAGCGGCCTTGGTTCAACTGCTTTAACGCCTTTCCATACTCCAATGCGGTGACAATTGGAGTGCTTGCTGGCATCTTAATCATCCAGAATATTTCGTGGAGGTTGTGCCTTCCAGATTCCTTTCTCACCCTACTTTCATGAATATATGGCTCCCTCAAATTATGGAAGACTAGGTTGCGCGTCCCACCTAACCTCATTTGAGTGGGATTGTTCACCATAAATAATTCTCTTTCGATAACCTCTATCCGCGAAATTAGGGCTGCAATCTCTCCAGATGCTGTATATTTCTTTTTAACAGTTTGTCGCCCTTTTGGCTCCAACCTATTTTCTATCGACTCTGTCGGTTTAACACTAATGCTCTGTTTATCCTTGATCTTTTCCGACGTATTTGTGCTCTTTAGCTACACCTTAGGGGTTAACCCCTCAGCAGCAACCATTTACTGTACCAGACGACAGCTGCAGTTCTCTTGAGGTCAGGTCAGGTATCACAGGACGGAAAGTTCAGCTCAGTTTAGTTAAGTTCAGTATGCACGGGACGAAATGTGGCTTCCAGCCAATCGAGCGTCCAGATTGTTGTTGGGTGGGTAAGACCATTTCCCTGCACTAAGGGGGGTAAACGGCAGACAGAACATCACCTGGGTAAACCAGAAGCGGACAAGAAGACTAGCATAAAAGCGGCCGGGTGGATAAAAACTCCACTGAAGGAGATTTCAGCCATAGATATGATTTTAACTATGACCCCTGTCTCCATTTCTAGGTGTACGCAAACCCCCAAAAATAAGAGTTGAAGGGTTGATATAAGAAAACTGCGGGTAGTAGCTGCCTTTCAAATCAGCCATGGTGGCGTTCAACTGGATATAAATGAACCGGAATCAGACGGAGAATAGGACAAACATCGACAGGATGGTTCAGCCAAAAAGAAATAACCATGAGGAACCGTGCAGTAAAGAAATCAGCGTGGGAGTAAATATCGAGGGAAAAAACGTGCCTGGCCCTCGGTTGTTACGTTCAAAGGAACTCATAAAGAAATTGGCCTAAACACAGAGGCCCCAGCACTGCGACAAAGAGGTATGAAAACGTGGTATACAAACGTCTGCAATGTTGGAAATAAGTGGGGTAAACTGAAAACCAGATGCCCAGAATATGACATAGTCATCCTGACCGAAACATGGTTGTCACTCAGACACGTCGCAGATCATTTCAAACCCCGGACTTTGCTGTGTATAGGACAGACCGGGAGGTAGGTAAGCGAGGCGGAGCGCTGATCATCGTGAAGAATCAATATGCTCACCGGGAAACCAATGAACTGAGACTGCACCCCCACTGTGCAAACAGTTGAATGCAATATTTGGAACCGGGGACGACACTTCGTCATCCTTGGAGTCTACAGAGCACCCTCGACCAGATCAGAAGAGAACAGACAGCTGATAAACACACTTAACACGTTACTTATGAAAAGGACGAAGACAATTACATTTGTTGATTTTAACCTGCCCGAAATCGATTGGGAATACGCTGACGCGGGAGATAGTTTCTCTGAAGAGGAGCTCCTAAGGTTTTTCCACGAGCAGGCACTTTATCAGCATGTTTGACTACCAATTCGGTTCATATATGGGCAGAGATCGTCCATTTTAGAGTTAGTGCTTAACTGAGCGGAGAACGACGTCCGTGAATTGACCATGGAAGTCCCTCTGGGCAAGTGCGATCATGGTGTAATCACGTCTGGAACGTATGTAACTCAGGAAAAGCCCCCTCCAAGTTCATCAGGAACTTCGGTTGAATGAATGTGGCTTCAAGAGGCTGGTTCAACCATTTGGTGGGCGCCGAACCAAGATGCATCTGTCGGGGAGGAATGGAGCGTACTTTGAGAACGCCTAATAGAGCTCACTGACAGGTAAGCCCCGTTACAACTGAAGAGGAATTCTCAAGGCCCTCCGTGGTGGACAACTTCCATAAAGAAAGCAATAAATTTCAGGGAGCGTAAATGGAGGGATTATACAAACTTTGGAGGGCATCAGAGGTGGCTGGCTTACAAAATGGCCCAAAATACACAAAAAAGCTTATGAAACAAGCAAAAATGAAACATGAATTAAGGATAGCTCAGCAAGCTAAATCCAATCCCAAAAGATTCTAGTCGTATGTACAGTCAAAGGCTGCCCTCAGACAATCGGTAGGGGTCCTACGAAACAGCGCGGAAGAAGTGCTGTTGGAGACAGAGAATTGCGAGATACTCAGAAAATATTTTGAAAGCGTCTATAGAACAGATGATGGGCGCAGTTACCCCTCACATTTGCCACAGATCCGAGCTCCTCTAATGAGCGGTCTACAGATAGGCAGTGCTCAAGTTGTAGAGATACTCAGTGAGTTAAAACCTAGCAAATCAGCGGGGAGTGATGGATTACAATCAGCAATCGTCAAGCCGCTCGCAGAGATTTTGGCAGCTCTGGTGTGTGCATTATACCAGAAATACCTAAGAATCAGTGAGATAACGAAAGACCGGAGGACGGAGATAGTAGTGGCGATTATGAGGGGGTGACCGAAAGGCGCCAGGAAACTACAAGCCAGTTAGTCCCACTAGTATCCTCTGTAAAGGGCTAGAGACAATAGTTAGAAAAGGCATAGGGGAGCATGTTGCGAGTTAAAACTTATTATCCCCAACCCAGCATGAGTTCCTCAAAAACGGGTAATGTCTCAGCAACCTGTTGTGCTTCCTAGATGAAGTCACAAGGAACCTAAACGAAGGTCAAAAAGTAGAAGTTTGTTACTGGAACTTTAGAAAGGCCTTCGACTCGGTAAATCACCGATTATTACTCAAGAAACTCGAGAACTTCGGCCTTCCTGGAATTCTTATTAAATGGATAAGGGCGTTTCTGAACAGACGTACCTTCAAAGTTCGAGTAGGAGAAATACTATCAGTGGAGGGGAAAGTCACCAAAGGGGTGGCACAGGGCTCCATCCTAGGTCCGATAATTTTCCTGTTGTACGGCGATAACTTAGTTAGGAGTTTGTCCATCCCGACTTTCGTGTTTGCCGATGATGTCAAGTTAGTTAACTGAGGTCTACGGGACCAACTGCAGGAAGACCTAACAAAGGTTATCCGTTAGACTCAAACGTGGTCCCTAGACCTAAACCCGTCAAGGTGTCACATAGTAAACACTGACGGCGGTCCAGTTAGCACGGGGACGGAAACCACCAAACCACCACGCGCACCCCAAACGAAGGATTTAGCGATATTAGTCTCCGAGAATTACAATCCAGGCGACCAATGCAAAGCTACAGCACAAAGGGCGAGAGGTCAGCTATTCCAGTTGAGAAATACATTGAGCAATCAAAATACTGTGTCCAGGTCTGGGCACCCTATCTGCAGAAAGACATTCAGTGCATCGAGAAGGTTCGGAAGTTAGCCACCCAAATGGTCTTGAGCATGAGGGTCAAGCCATATGAAGAAAGGCTTGAAGCTATAGATCTCCTCCCTATGAAACGAAGACGATTTAGGGGTGACCTCATAGAAACGTTTAAGATAGTGAAAGGATTTACTGCAGTAAGCGCCGAAAGTTTGTTCATTCTAACGCCCGTAGAGGTCACCATAGGACACATTCAAAAGCTCTTAAAACCCAGGGCTCGCCTCTCTGTGCGGTTTAACCTCTACACAAACCGAGTGTTTGATAGATGAAATCATCTACCAACTCACCTGATGGAATGTGCGATTACAGTCGAGTTCAAGAGGCAGTTGAAGAGGGTTTGGACCCAAATATACCCAGAGGTAGTATATAAGCAGGGTCTGAGAATGTTTAGGGTTGACATGCTACTAGCTTTCTAAATAATCTCCCTTACAGATATCGTACTGGAACCAGTTTCCTGCCGCAAACCAGTTGCAAGACAGCGACTGAAACGAGTTTGAAACTTTGGGAAAAGAAAGCTTCCTACCGAAGCAAGAATCTTGACGCTTGGTTGGCGAAACCCTTTTCCGTCCTATGCAACCTGACCTGACCTGATCTGACTGAACAGCCACTGGGTCGGTGCCCCAAATTGTCACAACATCAGCGTACATTGCTACGTTGACTCCGATCCTGTGTGGCTGGTCACTATTATATGAAAGGAAGAGGATGGAGGCCAAGGACGGAACCCTGCGGGACTCCGGTAGAAATGGAAGAGTCAACTGCGATCCATGAACTTACGCGATCCGAGAAGGTGCGGTTCGTGAGAAAATCGCGAACAAGAGAGANGAGCCTATAGAGTAAGGGATCGTGAGGGACCCTATCGAAAGCTTTTGCTAAATCAATGAACATTGCGGGAGGACTCAAGCCGCCATCATGGGCTTGTGTTAGACCGTCCATGACAGATAGGATATTGGAGATGCAGGATCTGCCAGGGAGGAAGCCGTTTTGGATTTTAGGAAGAAGCTGATTGTCTGTTAAGTGCTTTAGAATTGCCCTTTATAAAACCCGTTCAAGGACCTTGCTTGGTACGCTAGTCAGGCTGATGAGTCTATAACTACTTGGAATGTGTCAGTCCCCTTTTTTACATTGGGGAATATGATGCCTCTCTTCCAAGATTAAGGGAATATTTCAGCATCTGGACACTTTTAGAAGAGGGTGGAATAGTACCGGGCAAGAACTGAGTCGGTTTCTTTTAACACTCGAGGATGTATACCGTCTGGTCCCATTTAACTAAAGGGATTAAGGGATTCGTGGAGCGATTCGGTCTCCCCTGGAAGAATGATAAAATGTTCTAATGGAGCTGGTGCATTACGAGAGGGAAGATTGAGATGAGAAGAGACAGGAGTAAAATTAAAGGCGGATTCATAATGAGACCAAAAACGTTCATCTACTTGAGCAGAGGAGGTTACACGAGAGCCATCAAGTAGCTTGAGGGTTAGTGTAGAGGAGGTTGATTGTCTTTTACGGAACGGTGACCTAAATAAGGAATTAGGGTTAGTTTTAGCACGAAGAAGAATTGCTTTCTGCTGTCTATTGTGGAATTTCCTCTCTGCTTAAATAAATTGCGGATTAGCTTGATTTCGACATCATCAGCGTCAAGTCCCGTATGTTTTATTCTAGCAAATGAACGCGCCCGCTCGTTCACCAGGTGGAGAATGGAACGGGGGAGGGGGCAATGGTCAGATACAGATTAAACTGTAGGAATAACCAGGTGGTCCGCCTCGTGAATTAGACTCTCGAGCAACTCATTTAGGTTGTTCGGGTATGTGTCAATATTGCAGGAGCCCAGCCTGTTGGCGAGGAATTCCCGTAAGAGAACAAAATCGGCCCTTTTGAAGGAACGTAGCATATTGGAAGAGGGCCTGCAAGTTGGTTAGCGGATAATATAGTCAAAGAAAAGCAGGAGGTGATTACTTTTCCCAATAGGATTTAGGTACGAGATCATGTCAATCGGGCGTCGTTCGTCGTTCTTCATTCGTCGTTTGCAAGATCAAGCAAAGAGGGACGTTGGCCGACACGGTATCTCGTGGGAGAATTTGCGTGTTGGTACCACGAGTGTTCGTTGAAGAGGTTTATAAGCGGTACACCAAACATTCTATCCATGGAGTAAAATCTGGGCCATCCGATACTCGGGCGCTAAAGTCGCTCAGGATAAGAAAGTGTGAGAAAGTGTTGGTGGGACGGAGGTCGCGAAGATGAGTTAGAAGTGATTGACATTCCTCCCGTATGCTTAATGATGAGCGATAAACAACCCCCAGGAGGAGTGAATCCCTGCTCGGGAAGAAGATGTTGACCCACAGTGTCTCGATTGATTAAATCGTAGGGAGGGAAACACGCAAAGCAGGTGGGAGGAAATCATAAATGGAGAGAGCCACTCCACCCGCATGGCCACGGTTTGAGTCCTGTCTGAACAAGGTGAAACCATCTCTCATTATTTCATCATATAGTATCTCTGGAATTAGCCACGTCTCAGTTAGGGCTATTACGTGTGGCTTCTTATCGCACGCCAATTGTCGTAGTTCAAGGATTTTATTAGTTATACTGAGGTAATTGGTTGATACGCACTTCAGCACCTGTTCACTGTGTACTTCAGCAGGTCTAGTAGGATGGCAGGGAACGTGGAAGAGTTTTGAAATGGAGGTGTTTCGACCTTTTTGCTCCAGGGGGGGGGCTCGTGGCACCCGTGAGAGCTTCTTGGAGGGTGGTGCCATGTGTTTGATATTCATGTTGCGTGCAGGCGAGATTGAATTGCCAGTTTTCTGGGGTTTCACTCCGTCTGGTGGGTGAGAGCGGTCTACTGAGGACAGAAAAGGAGGTTGGCGCGGATCGGTGGAACACAATCTGCTTTGGTACATACTTTTATAAGTATTGTGACCCATCATTCCCCATTTTTATATAAATCTGATCTCGTTTTCGTCTGACTGAATTGGCTCAACTCTGCGGCACAAGCCAACCAGGTAGCAGTGTCCACTTTTTCGACCGATGTTCCACCAGTACACGGTCCCAGCTGCCATCTGGATATGTAGAGCGAGACATATTTTGAAACATTCTTATATCAGTATTTTGACCAAAGCACGCACCCTGATTAGAATTTGTCGTTAACTTCTTGCTGTTTTTCTCCCAATCCCTTTTCAGCTGGTTGCACCCCAGACTGCCGAAGTTCGCCTCCCTATTCCATAATCGGTCGGTTTGGGCCTGACGAAGGCTTGGGGTCCCCCGCGCAACAGACACTTGGGCAATGGTTGTTGGGCACGGCTGTATCCATCGCTTTGACTACATGCGTCCGCGTTCCGGATCAGGTTGAGGAATGCACCCCCAACCTCACCTACAAGGTGTTTTAAGGTTGGGTGTCTAGCGCGTAGTCAGTCCCATATCAAAGCGACGAACGCCTAAAAAATGTAAATAACCTAAATCATTCCATCGCTAGCCGGAGCGCCTGAATTTATTGAACAAGACCCTACAGAACTCATCTGTTTGACAACGTGAAGTGCATATATATATACTTTGACAGTTTCACTCTGTTCTGCTTCATCCTATCCGCTCTTGTGCCTGTTTCCGTCTATTCCCGTCCAACGATCTGCAGGCCGCCTCTTGTTATTTTACTCACTGATTGTCTTAATTCCAATCATCTCAACTTTCATCTGGTTTACCGATTTTTGTTTTTCATCCTACTACCACTGTCATTGTCAACTTTGTGATCCATTTGTAATTATGTTCACTGCGACCTTCAAACGTTTTTTGTGCTTTTCCTGTACAGATGATTATATCGTACATTTGATCATGCCTATGCATGCTTCACGGGGCTCTGTGAAGTATACACTTATTATCATCACTATTGCTATAATAATAATAATTATTATTAATAAATGCATCTAGAGTTTACTCTAATCCTCCACCAGTCAAATTCATATAATCGGGAAACATGTTTGCAAGATCGTTAAGGAAGATTACATGTAGTAACGGACCCAACACCGATCCCTGTGGGACAACACTTAGTATTCCCTCAGGTTTGGTTGAATAATTTTCAACTCTCACATTGTATGTGCGACGGTTGAGAAATTTTCTAATCCATTCTCTTGCCTTACCTAGAATCCCCAGTGTCTTCAATTTTTTCCAGAAGCTGATGGCTGACAGAGTCAAAAGCCTTGCTGAAATCAAAATAGTAAACCTCCACCTGGCGACCTCAGGTCAGGTCAAGTCACAAGACTTACGGCTGATGCCAATTTGAGTTCAGGTTCTTGCACCGTGATCGTATCGTTCGCCTACGTATACTTTGACAATAGAAAATCCTTTACGAGCCGCTTTGTGGGCCCCTGGCTGCCAACTTGGATAACTTTCCGGATCAGTTTCTACTTCCGCAGCTGATTTAGGTTATTGCTAATAAGGGGTACCTGTAGAAAAAGAAAGAATAAGGAGTGCCTGCAGTCTAGGTATGCACCTAGCTGAGCGGTTAGGAGGGTGAAGCGATCATATACCCTAGAGAGTTTCTTAGTTACGGGTGGGTTCGGATATACTCGGAAGGGGGCAAGTGGAGACTATAGAGTAGTTATAATAATGTGTTAAGTGAGCTGTAGTGGAAGGTATGGTAGGTGGAAGCATTTCGAGGGGTCCTCGTTTAAGCTGATTCGGTAGATCTTATGGGCTGTTGTCCGAGCTGCCCACGTATTCTTGCAATCATCTGGGACTCCGCGTCTCCTGTGTTCATCTTTTAACCACACACACGTTCAGACACACACGTGTGAAACTCACAGACATCTTCCTGTTCATCCGCAAGCTTAAGCCCGATGACTTCCAGATTACCGGAGCATCGGGTCATATGTTTGTGGTATTCGTCAAGAACCCATACGGCTATCAAGCCCTTTGAGTCTCTCTGCAGCACGGTAGCATCGCTGACCGTGTCAGTTTTCAAGCGCAGAAGGCATTAGCTGCAGTTCACCCGGGGCCCAGCCTAACTCCGTTTGGGAGGATGGCGGTGGTTGGGATGTTGTCCCTCTGTTACCTCATCTACCAGACCGGGCTGCAATCCGTTATTGGTAGAAATAGGTGCGTGCCATTTGAACCTCTACCCACCGTTTGTTGTTCATTCTCTCTCTCTCTCCTCTGTTTCTCTCTTTGAGATCCACAGTGGGCACAGGGTCGTTGCTCAATTGGAGTAGTAGATTCCTCGATCAATCGTAATTGGGTTTGTTGTCCCCAACTCCGCTCACTACAGATCTTCCACCACTCACCTCTCGAGTTCCGGAAGGGTGGACAAAGGGACAGGGATATCGCTCAAGCGGATAAGTGGATACCTCGGTGAGTCGTAATTGGGTTTGTTGTCCCCAACTCTGCTCACTACAGGTCTTATATCACTCACCTCCCGAGATCCGGGGGAGAGTACCACACACTTCGCTGGGTTGCTGTTTGTTTTTGAGGTATGGACGCATCAGCTTTCTGCCGCCGTTAGGTCTCACAGATGTGCTGGTAAGAGGTACACATGGGGCTCCCGTCCTCACCTGTCTCCTTTGGTCTTCGTAAGGCTTGGGCTACTTCCTGAGGAAAGTACTTTATGGCGAGATACTTTTTTCACCTGCTCAGGATCAGCTACCTAGGGTATTCCACGGGGAATTTAGTATATGGTCCCCGGTTGTTAGTCATATTCATCGTCGGGAAATATATCCGACCATGCCTCGTCCAGANTCCAGATGGTACTTAAAAGCCCCAAGGATATATCAGCAACCACTTGCTGTGGTAACCGGTTCCATGCATTAATCACCCTATGCGAAAAGAACTGGGCTCTAATACTCCTTGTTGTCCTGAGCTTTTCCAATTTGCATCCGTTGCCCCTGGAGTTGGTGTTGTGGCATAGGTGCAACAACGGTGTTTCCGTTACCGAGGCGACGGTCAGCTGCTTGAAGGCCTCTATGAGGTCGCCTCGCATTCTTCTTCTCTTGAGGGGAACAAATTTAAGCTCCTGAGTTTCTCGCTGTATGCAAGGCCACTCATGCCTTTTATGATCCTCATGAACCTTCTTTGTACCGCCTTCAGGACCTTGACGTCTTTCACCAAATGAGGCGCCTATACCTGAACGCAATGGCCTCACCACGGCCTTGTACATTGCAGCCATCACCTTTTCCTCTGGAGAGGTTACAGCCCTCAGGAG
>UZAN01048588.1:12015-23829 GCA_900618425.1 Echinostoma caproni | reverse complement strand
TGATGAACAATGTGTTTGCAATTTATTTCCGTGTTCTTTTTATATTTTCATCTGATATTGAATTGTTTTCTGTGATTATTTTGTCAGATTTTGATCCTACTCCCTGTGTGTATGTTTCTTCCCTCGCTTTTTTTTTATAGCCTCTGGTCGCCTTTGGTGCCAAGGACAACTCAATCGCAGTGCTTAGTGTCGAGGCACGCCGAACCTCACGTGCGTAATCCACGCTGCTGATTGGTGGATGCCTCTACCCGCTTGCTTTCATTCTGTTTATATTTATTTCCTTACAACCACCCGGTCTCTCTAATTGTCTGCATCATACAGATTGTGCACCATCTTTCACATTATTCTGTCCATGCTCCGTTAAATTGTGATGTTCTCCGCGGTTTTGTGTTTGCCCATTACTTCTGGCCGACTTTGTTATCAGTCACTGTGGAATCTATTTTCAATTTTCTCTCTCTGTCCCTCTGCTTGTATGTCTTTAATTTAACACTCGGTGCTCACACTTCCTCCCTACCGGTGTCTTAATGCTAGACTATCCCGCTTAAAGCAACTCCCCGGATCTACCAACTCTCATCGTCATCAATATTACATCCCATGTACTCAGTCCACCGTCTTTTTTGTCACATGCCTTACTGGGTGAATGTGTTGTATTCTTTAGTTGCAATGTGGTCCACTGCTTCCCGAAACGTGCGTTTCTCTACTCGAACCTCAATAGCCCATTATCTCTGTTACCTTTGTACGTTTTTTTTTGCGCCTTCTCCCTCCTCCCCCGACAAGAATTACCTGGTCTCACTCCTCCGATTACCAAGCACAGTTACATCCAGAGCTTGTATTTTTATGCGCAACACGCCGACCGATTACCTACTTGTATACTATTTTCGGTTTGCTTGTCTTCCACATCCCGTCGTACTGATTGATCTGCTTTCACTCTCTAACGGTTTTTTCTCAAACCTTACGAGATAGAGATGCTTTCTTAGGGAGGTCAAATACAATACTATTGCAGTTTCAACTAAGCAAGTAAGTATGGTGTAGAGCTGCCATCTCGCCGCGAAATCTTTGGACACTCGCCGCGAGAATCAGGAAACACTTGATCACTGCAGAATAATTCCAGTATTAGGTCAGCCTTAAATTCATTCGCAACCTTATGCAGGTTGCTATCTCAGCCAGTAAACAATGGAATCGGTTGCTGTTTCAGTTCTGTAACGCGGAGAAGTTGAGTTTTTACACAACACAATCGGTGTTGAAGTAATAAACCTGATATTATGCGAATTTACACCCCAGTTACACTTGTAAGGGTATGTCGAACTTGAGTGGCCACTTCAATTCAACACAATTAGGTATGACTGCTCTTTCCAAATAATGGATGAAATGGAAAATTTTGGATATATATAAACTCGGATATTTAAAAGCGTCGCAAACCGTGTTATAACTCCATGTTAATATTTCAACTACATGAAATTATGATAAACAACTTAACGTTGTTCATCGAACTTGGCGTAGCTCCACGCATAAAAATATTTCTGTACTAAGCAAAAAGGGATACGGTTAAATTGGGCGAAACTGTCGGTTCGGAGAAAGCAAATTTTGCTGCGGTTATTTCACGCCCACACATCCAGTTGGTTCAAATAGAAGTTCTCTTCACCACTGACGTACAAACATTTCCTTTTTTACGCCCATTTGGCATAAGTTCCAGTCTGAAAGAACTGGACCTCTAATGGACTATGGGTGTTATTGATGTCTCCATTTTCTTGTACCTAATCTACATTACTTCGTTCAGGGTTAGTTGAACTAGTCACCATAGAACATTCATCCAAGGAGAGTTATAACTCGTGGAGTCGGAGGCTAAAAGTATCGACCTCCGTTTATCTTTCTCTGGAAGTTTTCTGCGGAACGGGTTGCGCCCCGTTCTGATTCACTTCTCCCGCTATGATCACCAGGTACATCACACGACATCAGGTCTTGATCGGGAATCTGGCACTCCTTAGATCTAATGTTCCCACCCACTCCCTTTCAGAATTACAAAATCTGTGATTAGCATGCTAAGATGGGGGCTCAATTTCAACGAATGGGGTTGTTTCAAAACCCGTATAGGTTCTGTCCAAAAGTTTCTCGGCTGAATGAAAACTCTATTCCACACCAGCATGCTTTATGAGAACTGGGCCTCGATGTGTTGTCACGATATATTATTCGCAGCAGTATTTAGCATGTTTGGTCCTTTTTCGTAAAATTGAACGATGGGAGTTATAACATTTAGGTTGGCCGTATTCCCTACCCCAAAAAATTACTCTGCTTCAGTTAGAAATGAGGATGGTGTGAAACCGAAGCACAAACGTACACCTTTCAGGAAGTGGAGCGGTTGCTACCATTAAGGTGTTTGCTTGGGCACATGCATAGAGGTGGAAAGTGATTGGTAGTGGTGAGATTCTAACGCACGTCCTCCGGGACCTTGGCGGCTTGACAACTAATTCCCCGTTACCATTGGGTCAGGCTTTCATAATGAATGTATAAGAAAATCTACTTGACTCACTGCAATCTTACGGTTTCACAATCAAAAATTAATCAGGTATTGGTTAGTTTGTAATCGAGATGTTTCTCAGAAATACTGGATCTAGGCAAATTATATGGGTAATCTAATATTGAGAATGTGGAAATCGCTCATTGTCTTGCATACTAACTTCGGCTAACCAAATGGAAAATGCGTAAAAAATTCATTTGTCCCGATTCGCTGGAGGATATATTATAACTTCTGAACAGATAGTTTGAGACAATTCTGGGTGAATCGGAGGACGAAAGGCTAATGAATCTTGGAATGCGAACTTTTCAGAATAACAAAGACACTAAGTGTCGTTAAAAACGACTTCATAATTCCCTGATGGTTCTGTGTTACTATTACGCTAGACCAGCATTTTTATCCCGAGTGAAATGAAAAAAAAAAATGTAGTGGAGAGCGAGAGTGGTCGATGTCGAACATACTTTTATTTCTTTTTCTGTAATGTGAGAAGCTTTTCGGTTTGTGCGCGCTGGACTACGACTACATGATATAAGTATCATGTGATAAACGCAAGGTAATGAAGCTTATAAAATGGAACCAATGATGAAATTATCTGACGATGCTTTCAAAAAGCCCGAATAAATTCGTTGCGTTTTTATTCTTTCATCGCGGTAGATCATACTGCTTTCAAATTACTTGGTACGACATCTAAGAAAAAGGGTGTATTTGCAGTTTGCGCTCTAGGTCGGAGAAAACTGCATAAACGTCAGCGGGTGATGTGCTCACGGTGCATTAAGAAGTTTTCACGTAGATTAAGTGTATCCCCATATTACTTCTGTTCGTAGATTGGAAACACTGAACAGCATGACGGTGAGGCAACAGTGATGGCCTTCTTGAGGTCAATTCTTAACAAACTAGCCACAGGAGTGCCATCAGCACACGGATGAACTGGACGTAAGAACAACAGTATTACAAAACTTATAAGCCGGTAATCAGACAGTCTCGTGTTGGGGTGAGAGATTTTAAGCGCCGCAGATCGCGAAATATGATCCATTCAGATCACAAAAAGGGTCAGAGTAAATCTACTTCTTTAAGGTCACAGGTGAGAGCGAAGGGACGATGGTAAACGTAGAGCAATCGCACTGTACTCTCAGCTAGATTTGTGTGCACGGTTGGAGCTTGTTGAGCATGGTGTTTCAGTTTCCTCAGCATCAGTTCACCCGTATCCACCTTGTCCATTTTTACCTACTTCTTGTATAGTGTTGAACATATTTGTCGTCATTGGGTTCAAAACCGAGCCTATCCTATTGCCTCACATCCATATCCCAGTTCTAAGACCCCTGATTCCCATGGATGATCAGAAAAGGAGCAGGTTTTGTAATCCCACCCATTAGTGTCTGTCACAAACTGGAATGTAACGATGATGCCCCTCAGCTGCACCTGCACACAGCAATGTTAATGAAGACTAACGGAATTCCAATAGCTCTTTTATGCGGTCTGTTTAAACGAATGAGTTAGCGTGGATCCAAATATATATTGGGCATCCAAATAAATCCATGTTGAAAAGAAAAAAAGGATATCATTTTAGGTGAATGAGAAGCTACAACTATATCATGAAACAAACATGCGAGTAAAGAAAATGCTCTTTTATGTGATATCGGATCTTCGTACGAACAGAAAGTAATTATCTCGTTTTGGTTGAACGCATTTTTAGTACCGATACTTTTCGTAAACGCTCCTCATCTTGTTTCTTGGCCGCCCGAAGTTCACTCACCTTTGGACCGGGAAATTTACACCATCGACGTACATCGACCGCTTCAATGGCCCCAACACCCCAGTGAGTTTTCTTCGTCTTCTCTCTCCCGGGTTCGTTGCTCACGAATGGGGCAAGGCGATTGTCTGTGGACTTCGTCTCGACAGCGCAATCGACCCATGGGAACTGATAGTAGTGTATTCGTTCCTGACTGGGGTCGTACAATTCCGGTGTTCTGTCATTCACAAGTTGAACAGTTTTTGGAAGTTTGAGACATGAAGCAGGTAAATGCAACTGTGCTATTCGTTCCGATTCGAGTATGTACCAGCGATTGCGCGGTGTGATCAAACACAAAGTACGTAGTCCATTGTGATGTTCCGTGCTATGCGTACCGCACGAGTGTGTCATAACCATATGTGAATGAAGCCGAACAATCCTGGTTACTTCTCTTTCGGGAGGGACTCAACCGCGATCCGCTCTTTGAGTGAGACCAAAGGGAACAGTGAAAATAATCATACAATTGATACAAATAAGGTGTCTCTTTATTTGCACGGATGTACCACTCGTGTGTCACGTGGTCCGTACTGCTGATGCTGTCGGTTATTCTCGTCAGCTGAGCAAATTTGTTGACAGTCAGCTGTGGACACATTTGTCATCAACTGATGGTTTCTATTTGACGGAAAAGTACGGACCGGAAGAAATCAGTAGTGAGTAAGTTGGTTACAATGTAACCAGCTGATTGACGGAACATCGTGAACAGTTCGTTATTTCACGGAGCGACCTAGGACAAATGGAACGGGTAACCACAAAAATTTAATAAACGGATTCAAATATCACACACAATTCGCTTCTTCTGCTTGAGTGAAATTTAACCTCCGTTTCTGATCAAAAGCCTCTAATGGTCGTCTTGCATCCACCGTTTCTCCATTCTCTTCTTTTTTTCTTGTCTGACTCAGCTGTAAAGCCCTAAATTTGAACAAACTTCTTTATCACGGTTGTCAGTTCGATCCAAACCGTTATCACTCTGATCTATACAATATACATCAACGGTTACGGCGTTCGTGCATCTTCTCAATTTCTTGCCGAGGCGATTACAATCAACCGATGGAAACCGTTCTGTCAACAAAATGACTTTTTTTCTTTTTCATTTTACTTCCTTTTGATTGAATATACAAAGATACAATTTTCAGGAAGAGGGAAGCGAACAATCAAAGGATTGCCATTCAACACACAATGAGGAAAGTCAGGTGGTGGTGGTGGTGAGATTCGGACACATCCCTGGGGTGACAATTTGGTTACGTTACCACCGGGCCATCACCGCCCTTTTTCATCATATTGGCGCTTCCCCAATTTACATTCGTTTATTTTATAATCTATTCCCAAGCGGTGTTGCCCAAGTGGTTAAGTCACCAACGTGTGAACAGGAAGTCCCAGGTTTCAACCACCTCACCGCTGCTCATCTTCTCCTTTCCTGTGTTTCCACAGGCAGACTTTGTATGGTGGCAGCCCCCTCCCTGAGAGTTGACTGTACATTTGTATATGTAATAAATAAAAAAGAAGTAATAAGACATTTACATATATAAATTGTATATTTTTGCCTTAGTCGCCGGCTGAGATGCAGCGAAATCGTCCAGGGGACAAATCGTGCAGTGTTGCTATACTAGCTTCGCTTTCAAATTTATCACTGAAAAAGCCTGTTTCAATTCATTGTCTTAATTGTTTCAAGGGTAGTATTGTTCCGGATAGGGAGAAAAAGAAAATTCATTTAGTAAACGGTGGTGATCAAGCGATTAAGTCCACCGGAAGTCAGGGGTTCAAAACGTAACACCCGTCAACTTATTCACCTNTATTCACCTCAGGATGTTGGCTGAAGCCGTCTTCTTGAACACGGACCATATATCAGTGGATTGTACGCGAGAAAGATTTGTAATCGCATTTTAGAAAACTGCGAACTTTGGACAGCAGTATTCTGCAATCGACTCCTTTCTGGTTTGTTCGTATGCCGTTTCGATGACCTCTGCCATAGTCATGGCCTTATTGGTTCATTTCGTGAACCTTGTTTCTCGCCTTTTTCTAACTAACCTCGAAAAGGTTTCATAAAATACGAAAAGTAATGCGATTCGCCAGGGCCATCATGGAAAATGTCCATATTTGATTGATTTCATACAAGCTGGCAAAGAGTTCGTTTATGTTAACACGAGAACAGCCGGGACATTCAGATCAGTCATTTTGAAAACCTGTTGCCTTAATCAGTCCCATTTTTTCCGCAACTGTATTTCATGCAGCTTCATGCTCCAACCTTTATCTCCTCTTGCCAGCTGTCGATTAAAAAGTAATAACTCCTGTAGTAATCCGGTCGGAACTGACCTGAAAACTACCGCATACGTCCTAAACCTAAGGTTTCTCATAAATGGCTTTGACAGAGAGACACTGATAAACTAAACATTGTGTGTGTGTGTGTGTGTGTGTGTGTGACCTTGGCGTTATGGTACAATCAACAATGTGATCAAAAGCAGAGAACGCTTGATCTGCTAATTCAGATTCGGTCACTGCACCTTACATTTGTAGATTTTACCGATGAACAAAAAATATAGAAAGTTCACTATACATTGTTTTGATACATTTTTTGAAAGAATGTCAGTGAAAATACGAATAAAGGCTCACTATTGAAGTGCACTTAAGTTTTCTACGAAAGAATATCGATTAATTGGAACAGAAGTATATTTTTACTGTAGTTGAATCATTTATTCACTTGGCAGGATTAATACTTGTTTTGAATTGTGAAAAGTTCAGTAGGCCGGGCGAAAATAGGCTCGCGACAAAACTATTGCAGCCTCCCCCTTTAAACTCTGATTATCGAAACCATTTCATTGCCGAGTGCGTTGGCCACTTTCAAACTTTTTTGTTCACCTTCTTGGCATACTCTACATAAGTTATCAGAAACGTGTTCCTTCTCATTTTTCTTGTACTTTTTTATCCAAAGGACTGTATTTGAGTGTTCGTTGCCTCGTTCGCACAGAAATGTTCAATTCATTCTCCGACGAATTAATCACGTAGTATGAGACCATACATATAATTCTGCGTTTTTCTTTCCGCGAGAGCTCTTTCTAGTGCCCAGTCCGTTTATGATTTACCGCAGCTTACATCTCTCTGCCGACCACTGACTCACTGCGGTTATCACTTACTATGCCGAAGTACCCAGAGCACCTCTTTTTTAACCGATTCCGGTGTATGAAGTCTAGGAGGGGTGCAATACTTGTATAGTGGCGAAAATAGTTTTTCAATATATTTTCCTTATCGTTGATGACAATTAAATGAAATTTCGCATTTTGGCTTTTCATTTGATTACCGTTTTAGATTATCAAAAGTGGTGATGATTGTGCACATACGATCTAGGAGAGTTCAATGCTTTTGTCACGAGCTGGGAAGAACAATTCGCTATCTTCGATGTGGCACACGGTATTTTAGCCACTTTGACGTGATCAACTTAGATGTTGTTCTCCACTGCGACGAGATTGGTAAGCGCTTTTCAAAACTAGATTACCCTGGTGATTTTGTCACACTTCCATTTGCTTCCTTGATGTCATGGATGCATATTACCTCGGGGCTAGTGGCGGATTCTCGAACAAAGCATACATATTTCGAAATATCAATTTCGGATCAATTTGATGAGCAGACACATCATTGTATGAGTTTAAAAATGTTACAATGCGAAGTAGGATCTTCCGAAACCCATGATTGACACGTTGTCCAACCCTGCATTGCCGTTCGTTAGACAATGGAACCCAAAACGTTCTCTATTGGGATACAACAAATGCTACTGTTGGACACAAAGTTCCACGCGTATACTCCGTGAACACTATTTGACTTCGTTAACAAGCCGAGCACTGAGAAGTGAGGCAACTCACCAGAAATTAGGAATGTGTGTGCATTAGACAGTGTTTATGTGCTTCTTTTTCGATTAAGTGCGCGCGGATTACAGTTTATCGTATACCGGTCCACCAAAACTCCACTCCAACGAAAATTGCATCCTCGCTCGATAACATACTCAAAAAGGAACTATTGTTTGTCAATGGGAAAATCAGATCACCCTGACCGGAAGGGGTTTTGACAAACCCGATCCAGTGGGTGACCCAAGATGGCGGAATCAACTTGTGCAAGTCTAAGCAGGATACGATTGGTTGAGTTCACTTAAGGTTACGGTGGATTCACTGGACGGTTACAGCGGAATCACTTGAAGTTGAGAGTATGTTGTTTTATACTATGTTTCAAGCAAATCATGTTAAGGAATAGTGTAACGCATAGGAATAAACCCAAGTATGATGGGGTAGAAAAACAAAATGTGTTCTTCAATCAATGAGGTAAACATTTTCGTTGTTATTTGAGTCTGTTGTTTAGGTTTTTCGTTACGACGTGCGAAAACAGCTAAAGTTTATTCAATTTCGCCATGAAGAAACATATTTATCTGAGTTTCTAATCCCAAATATTCACCACTGTTTGCATCCAACCTGTGAACCGTGAACTACACACTGGACAGCAGCAATCAAATTTTTCATTACTCGCCTCTATTTCAATGAAGTGCAATAAACAAAGCCAACTGTAGCACATATTACCGAGTAGTCGGATTCCGGTATAAACGATGGTCTTAAATAACGGCCTTAAAATTAAAGCGAATCGCTATAAGATCTTTTTTGTCCAATCTTGTATGTAAACTGCAACCGGAATATGGCTGACCTTTCTGAACCCTATACTGAGAAGAAATAGTTGATAATCTGAACAGAGATTTTCTAGAGGCAGTTCAAGTCCAGTGATCACATGAGACTCGGGAGGGGGGTCAAAACAGAGAATTCACGCACCAAAACCAAGCATTCAACCGACGGCTGGTCAACGGTCAGGTGTTCAGACCGTTTCAGCTGTATACCATTACTGCGCTTGCATTACATTCCAGTCAGTTTTCATTTTGAACATTAGAGAAGTATTTTTTCAGGACCGTGGCTTAAGTTTCAACATTGAGAGCGTGTGCACTGCTCAAGGGCAGGTAGATGCACTTCAAGCTCGGAGAACACATTAACACCAACATCCGCATCCCGAGGTACAATCATTCCACATTATATTCAATGCTGAATAAATTGTTTTACTGGCTTTTTCATTTTATTGAGTATGAAAATAAAGTCGGCTTTCAGGAAGGTGGCCGCAACCGTACAAAGGCTGTCTAGGAAAATACATAAAATTGAGATGAGTGAGATAGCACGGCTCGAACTTAAGACATTCAGGTCGCTAATTTGATCACCTCAGCCATTTAAATATCGCCGCCACGGGCGGATATGGTATGCATGAGTAACTAAACTTACAAACTTCTGGCCCTATTATCTGACCTTATTATATTCGTTGCGAATGTCAAACGGCGTCATTGCGCGGTATACAAAACCATGAACCAAACAGTCAGCTTCGTGATGTTGCCAACTGAGTCATGACCCTGGAGGTCAGGACTGAGATAAGCAAAGTATGGTACCCGCAACACGCTTACAACGGTGGGTTCGGCTATATCTTGTGTAGACAAAATAAGAAATGGTCCGAGCAGTTGCCTAATATTCAAATGAGTTCTTCCTACCTGTGAGGTCCCCAGTTCGAACCCCTGATGGGTCAGTGTATTCGCACTGCTGATGAAACCGACCATGGTCGAACCTGCTTCATTGCTTTTCAGCTCATGCTTCAGTTGCTATGAACACAACGAAATTCATCATATAATGGTATACAACAGCTTAAAGTTATTCCTTTCTGGGTTTGTACTCTGAATTTCATTGCAACCGTTAAACATCCCGCTGGTCTAATGTAAGCAGTATCAATAATTACCAAGATCGGAAACATTCTGCTATGTCCTTCTCAACTATTTAATTCATTTTTTTATACAGGTCAAACTGCGTTCGCCATAGCTGTTCAGTGTTTCATCGTTGTCAACCAACTTTGGTGCTGATTTGTTTATTTGGTTACGTATCCCCCTTGCTCTCACCGAAAAGTTATATTCCTGGTCAGGATGGACCGGGAGTAAGTTTTGAATTGGGCGGTTGAAATCAGCAAAAGCTTGCCACGTCTTTTTTGGACGAAACTAGAGAAAGAAATTTGGTCAAAGTCCTATCGAATCCGCTCGTCTCCCACATCGGATGAGGGTGAACACGAGAAAAAACGCACTACTCGTCACTTGTTTATTTTTTTTCAAACGTCCTGTTGAAAATCATACGGGCATGCTTATGATTGCACGTTTCAACAATCGATATTACCCCTATCGTCAAAAGTGGATCATCTTTTTCAATAAGTATATAAATCGTTATTTTGTCCAAATAGATTCGACTACATAGTTGTATCACGTAAGTTGGGAATTGTTTCATAAACGGAATTTTCAATATTATTCGCATTTAACTTGCAGTTACTTGTGAGTAGCGGTGTGCGATAATTATTCAGGTGTTTCCCTGTAGCGATTTGCCCAAAAAGCGATTTCATTCCACTGACAGTGTAACGGTCGCAAACATGAATGTACCGATTTAGTCAAACAAAAACTTTTCTCATGAGCGCTAGACATTTCGGTATCTCTAATCCCAATACTACAGCTGTTACTTCGTATTTATTTAGCGTTTATAGTTTGGTAATTGAATGGATCGGATCATAGGTCATAAGTTCGATTCCCAACCCTCGTAGGTCCGCGTAATAAGGCGGATCGGGAGACGCTCATTGTAACCTATAGAACCGTTACTGACGTACGTTAGGAGTTTTAGTTCCATATAATTCCATCTGAAATATAGTTGGTTCTAACTGCTTTTATGGCAAACTGTTTCATTCGGGTTTTTTTTCTGGTGGATTTTGTATCACCAGCAGCAGTTGGTCTCGTTAAATACTAGGTTGACACTCCTACATAGCATTGCGAATAGGAGGATTTAGTATTTCCCAAAAGTAACTATTCACCTCATATGTGACCCCCTCTCACTGTTTGACGCAGCCCGTCATCCTCCAATCTTTTCCTCATTCACAGACCTTATCCTCCACTTCACTCCACTTTACGACAACATGAAAGTTCTTGGTAAGTCAACCCTAATGGCAGTCCATCAGGTTATCGTGATTGAATGTTATGAGGCAAGATGTGCCCTCAGCTTTTTGTGGGAGTGAGGACGGAAGGAAACCAATGGAGTAGTTACACCAGAAATGTTTTGGAACAGGAACATATTACACCATCTTTCGAACGTAAGGGGAGCGTTGCGGTTGTAGTGGGTCCGTCCGCGTTTATGTGATACATGTTGTTGCGTATTTTATGCAAACAACATCATGAGAATGAGCCTATGGGCGTGAAATACCGGGCCATGTTCGTTAAGGACACATTGAGAAGTACTAAAAAGGTTTTGGAATTCGTTATCATTGCAAGATAAATTATCTAATCTAACCACATTCTTTAGCTGTTACCGGGATTTTTGTTAATTTGTTTGGCATGGTCTGATCCGCACTGAGTACACAACAACATTGTAGTCTTCATGCCATATATATATATATATATATATATATATATATATATACATATATATAT
>UZAN01048587.1:0-17301 GCA_900618425.1 Echinostoma caproni | reverse complement strand
ATTTACAGCCATAGTTTACTAGAGTTCTCCATTTTTTCTTCGACTGTACTATCAAACTTCCTGTCTTTCTCTTACCAAATGGGCAGCCAAAGGGCAGTAACCATATGCGGCGCACGAAAGTGCATGGTTAATGGTTGTACCAAATAAACTAAACTGAAAAGCCCCATTCCAGTGGCAAAATGATGATTCTTGTTTCATTTCACTAAATGAACAGATTTCATTCACACATGATTCGGTTTTTCTCAGACGCACTTTCTTTATACCATTTGTTTTCTTTGTGCTCACTTAGCTTGAGTTTTTCGGTAAACTCCACGATGATGATGAAATCAGACTCATCAGACCAAATTGCATCTTCAAACAACGATGTTTGTGTTAGCAAAGTACTCATTGATCATTCTGCATATTTGATACTCTTTGGGCAATCGGGATCCTTCACCACTACCCTCATAAAAAGTTGCTTCGGTGAAAGTGAAGACGAGACAGCACGTGTTGCATAAATGTAAAACGATGAATGAATTGTCGAGCTTTCTTGCAAAATGTATCCTTTTGTTTCGAAGCCACATACATTTTTACATTTTCCTCAACTCCTCCGTGGTCACGCTCATCTTCCTGAACCCATTTTGTTCTCCACTGAACCGATCGGCTTCGAAAGAAATGCTCTGTGCACTTTTTGCAGTTTTCTCTTTGGGGGATTGAGAGGTTTGCATTCTTATGCATTTCGCATACTCAGACATGACGCGTTTGGTCAGAGCAAATGCGATTTTAACCCGTTGGAAACCCTGTTTTTAAAAGCGGGCATTTGTGGATTACTTTTCACAACCAGGTCAAAATTCTACTGCTCCAGATGCATAGACGATTCCGGGAGGGTAGAGAGAATGGGTTTTTGAGTTGCCATCATGCATTGAGGTTTGACCCATTTCCGGCTGATAGAGGTGCCAATGAACTACAGTAGAAGTTTCTACTCGGAAGTGCGGTTTCAATCTGTTCTATCATCCGGTATCACCCACCTATCATTGTCGGTACTGTCCCAATCCGCAATCTACCTTCATCTCATCCGAACGAGGCCCACTTTGGAACTATAATATCAACCCTAATACTACTACTATTACTACTACTACTACTACTACTACAAACAACTAATAACAACAAAAGACATAATGAAGCGAACAAGCTTGTTTTCGAAGTTTCTCTTCGTGCATTTACAGTTAGGTGTGTATTTATGTATAACATAGACCCTAATGTGATTCGCCCATTGAAGTAAATGGGAAAGAACAACATTACCTATGAAAATCTTAGGAACACTTGGAGAAGAGAGGTGGGCCAAGGAGACTTCTGGAAATTTCCGATGACCTCTTATTCACGCGCAACGTGTCCCGCCATACTGAGGTTCCGTTCGTCCCGTAGGTTTAAACGGGGCCAAGGCCACAGAACCACTTTCTTCTCTCTGCACACTGGTGGATGCAGGATTCTGATTGTGACTGATTCTGTCGTTGCCACGTGACGTTGACACGCACGTACTTCGACACCTAATTGTAAATGCCAAGTTGCGAAAACAGGCTCGTTTACTGTATTGTCTGTTTTCTGATACATTGAAAACATCAACCTCAAATCAGCGATAACACATCGAGAGTTATGTGGTGTCTTTCATGTGATGAGAATGAGGGAAGTGTACTACGGAGTCACTTTATCACCCTGCCCTAACCGGCGACCGGTTTGGTCATGCCCATCAGGGAAATGACCCGGTCCTGTCCAGGGCATAGGTAAACGTCACAAGTGACCTGATTATGATTCACACTATAGTTATATTAAAGGAACATGCTTGCGTATCAGGGTAAATGGCAATCGCCGAAGCAAACAAGGTCAAGGTCTGATGGACTAGGCCGCATGGAAACAGAGTGTAATAATGTTATCATATTTCGCGCGTGAATCATTGTTATAAATACTCTCAAAAATACAACGGGTTGCTTCTTTACGATGGAATTTGATCTATTATGGACGCAAACAGCCGTCTCGTCCCGGTTGGACTTCGTTAACAGTGCGTGCTCGTTTGCCTTCTTTCCGAGGCCCAAACCATGAACATTCCGATCAAAGTAGTGCCGGAATTTGCACCCGACATCCCCCGAGGGATTGAGCTGGTGACCAAATGAAACAAGTACCCTAAGCAGCGCTTAGTGCCCCGGGTAAACTTGAAAGGGCTCATTCAAACGTAACACTCTAAATTGTTATGGCCCTTAGCTCAATCTGTTGGTAACGATTCCATATCCAAACTCGAAACTATCAGGTTCCAGTCACGGAAGGAACCTAGTTGGACTGCTAAGTGGTGACGAGTTTAAAGGCGAACGAAACGGCTGTTCAGTCCTGTCCATTGCATACAGAATGCATGGCAAAAATTGCATCACGTCTATGAGCAAATTGTGAACTGATTTGTTTGTTACAAAGATTGTTGCACCTCGATTGGTTTGACCCACACACAAGAATCACCAGTGTGAAATGTAATAAGGTAACATGTATGTGTATGTATAACTTGTGTGAGTTGATAGGTTTGCATTTCAATTAAAAATGCACATTGGTCGTCACATGCAATGAAATATACAGTTTCATATAATATGCAAAGCGAAGAATGTCGCTGAAGTTTCTTATATTTACACAATTCTGACGTAATTTACTAACGACCTGTTCCTTATTCGTTAGAAGTCGGGGCATTTTTATGGTAATACGAGAGGGTAGATGCTGAACTGAGAAACTCGTGGACGGATGAGAACGTAAAAGGGTGTATCAGGTTGGAGTGGAAGAAGAGAGTCTTCTTATTCATTACAAGAGTTGATGTGACTATGCGTAAGTTCTGTGATTAATGAATCCACTGAGATCAGTGATACACGACTGATTATTACTAAACCACGAGAATGATTTTGAAGTCTTGTTCTGAAAGACCGGGAAACACTACATGGGTTAATGCAGTAGAGTAAAGAAAACACATTGGTGAACGAAAGAGGACGGGGCTGCCTGTGGGGTTCGGAATCGCCTGTGTTTTCGTAGCTGAAGGGAGAGGCATCTCAGTTTCCCCATACAATTATAAATGTATGTGAACCACCGGAGAGTACGGTCGATGATAGCACCCAGGAACTTGACAGAGGTCACACTGGACACTGGGTTACAGTTAAGGATAACAGGGCAGCATTTAATGTGTTTTTCACTTTAACGGAATAACTCATCCTACAGAGAATGTACCACCACAAAAAGATACTCAGCGCGTAACGCTAGTGACTATCGAATGAGCTTCTCCAAAACGTCATAGTTTGAACCTTTATATTTTGTTCCGTTCAGTAAGTTTATGTGCAATCAATTTTCCGAAGGCAGGAAGCAAGATACAAAATGGTTTGAAATTTAGTCGACAGGGATGGGATTGGAACACAATCTTTAGAGAAATATCATAATGATTTACACATGTCGGTCGCTGCCATCTGTATTGGTAGGCCACAGTCATACTCGCTTCTTTTCACTGAGGAAACCTGATTATTTCTCTTGAAGGAGAGAGAAAGTTAAGTGGTTATGAGATCCGTGCATTTTGAGAGGATAGAAGCGATGGCTGCGCGATTGTAATCCGCAAACTTCTCTTGGGCTCCTTACTCGGGTCGATTTAATCAAATTTCTGTCTCGGAAGAATGATCTGCTGTTTTCTGATAAATGCAATCGTGATAACGATTCTACGCGTACGGTATAGATGAAGAGCCAATGTGCAGTTTTAATCTTGTGAGCTGGTCTAAGTACTGATTACCAACCCTCCACCCAGTGTATTTTTATTCATAGGATTTTTGTGTGTGAATGTATCACTGCTTACTCACAACCATCCTTGAAAGGAACCAGATAGATTGGATTTGTGCGGGGCGCTATGGCATACTTATGAAATACATTCTCATATCTGTGATAGGATGTTGCTCAAATTGTCCGGTGGTTCATGACACAAAGTGAGTGATAATAAAATCATAAGAGTTAATGGTTTTTCTATTTTTAGTACCTAAGTTATGGTGACACGAGCTAGAAATAGAAAAGGAAAACTGTGTACATACTTTGACGAAACTGTTCTGGGAAACAAGGGAAATCGATAAAATGATCTCCTTTTTAGAGAGATCTAATCAGTGGTCTGTATTTACGGTTTTTGATGTCCAATGGATTCATGCTCACAGTTACCAAAGGCCAAAAGCGGGGGAGTGACCAGGGAGTCGCAAGGGAACTTCATGAACGGATAACTTCTTTTAGAATGTCTGATAAATAGAGATCGTTGAAGGTTTCGCGCAAACACCCACAGTGTAACACATCGGACAGATAAATAAGACGAACAGGGTGAAAGGTTAACGAATTTTAAATGATAGTTCAACTACGTGATTCCGAATTTCAGGGTTCAGTGGCATGATGATCGCATCTGAAAAATATCACATTAAGGGATGAAATCTATCTCAATCTGAATCAATATAATCACCTTAAAATGGTCAGTTTTTTGTACGCCATGAATCTATGCAACAGAGATTGTTGTACATTGAAAGAAATATATAACGGCACAAAAAATACCGATCATCGACTTCACAATACCGTTCTTGTTTTGAAGCGAACAGTACGTGGCATGGATGATAGTGTGATTTTGAAATAACCGCATCTGTCAACTGACTATTTGTCAGTGATCACTTGTGATGAAGTTCGTCGTTATTACCCACAAATNCCACAAATAGGCCTTATTTCTCACCCGTATGCACATTTCTCACCTGTATCATATGTCGTGGAAGAGTAAAGATAATCTGATTCAAGCAAAATCATCGAAAGACTTTTCCACATCTGACTGACTCCTTAGGTGTTTTCAGTGGGTTATTCTAAAGTAACAGCGGACCGCAATGTTTAAATACTCCGAATGTGCCAACTAGTAATTATAACCACTTCTCGAACTAATAAGTTGCATTCCCGACAATACCATCTCATGACATCAAATGTGTTAAAAAATTTTCCACATTTCTCCTATCAACAACATAACTCCCTGGGGTAGATTGATAACTTAGTTCTAAATACGCCACCGCCACCAGTCGTGTAAAATGTATTGTAGGTCAACGATTATTAGACTTGGAAATTGTTTATGAAGCTAATTAATTAGTGATACTACCACATGTGAAGTTTAGCCACACTTGATGAATATTACATAAGGCGAAGCGAACCACAATATAGAACGTGTGTATGCGTGGATTATACACGGATTTTGATTATCCTTTTTGGTACATGAGTATTCCGACGAAGGATGTATTTACCCTAAGAAGGATAACAATGCAGTCACCGATTACCGTCGGGATTTTCCGAAGCCGCACGCAGTGGAATACCTGTGAATGGAGAGTTTGCGGGACATACGGCGCTTTAACGTCTGTAAGCCAGATGCAATCAAGAAATTGAAACCAGTGCAAGAATAGCGCAATCAGTGTGCATCCGGGGTTCGGGGATTGGTCAGTCAGTGATTCCAACGGTGTGCAATTTGTGTAAACAACCGGAACATCGACGTGTATTGTTTAGGCTTTAATTGACGCGCATATACTGAGTGCGCGTGCGTGCATCACTGGTTCAGCCTGAATGAATGGATGTGTGAATACGTGAATAAACGTACCTCAGCAATAAGAGCCACACGGATTTTGAAACACTGGTCTTTTTTACGCATCTGTAGTAATGTGTATTGCCATACACATATTCCTATTCTGGAGCAGAATAAATGGCGACTCCATCGGCGGTAGGTGCAGAGTTTATCTAGGCTAGAGCCGTATCAAAACCGCAGATTTGTTGGTCAAAGAATTAGAGGAATGAGATGTGTGTGTGTGTGGGCGCGCACATGCAGAGGTGGGCTGATCGAATCAGCTCGCAGGGAATGGAAGGATTGTATCGCTTTAAATTTGTTGCTCTACTTGTCCGAAATCTATAAAGTCACATCAGTTCACTCCATGTTTTACTGTGCATGTGTGATCCGTGACTGNGAATATCCTTGTGTCTTTGCGTGTCGTCGCACACCGTTCGGGGTTAGGCTCAGTTTTAGCACCGTATTTTCCGACACACTGTCCTCGAGGCTTCAACAATCGAGGATATGTTCACACACAAACCCAGGCACATGCGCATACGTGCACAATTACACGCACACTGAACGAACCTATAAAGTTTGGAATGATGCCAACTATATGTAGTTCAGTTTTGTAGATGGTCTCCGTTTTGTCTCGACCCCCAGTGAGTCACTCCTAACAAACCTTTGTATCTGGTATGCGTGAATAAAACATTCAGACAATGCTACCGCATTGCCACCACAACTACTGCCAAATGCAGAACGGCAACTCCAACTCCAATGAAACATCAGCAATACAACGAGAACGGCCACAAGGGCATTCGTGACAGCTGTTCGGTCTGTGCACCGGGCGGTTTACATGACCTGTATGACCGCTACCATTTACCTCGAGACTATCAGCGTAGATAGAGTAAGGAAGGGGTATGTGGCTTCAGATGCCCACTTCGTAGGACAGTCTCCTTGACCGTCGACGTACAATGCAACCGTGACCCAAATCCAATCAGGTATAAATATTTTGAGATTTTGCATCCATCCGTTGAAGCACAATTGTCCCTATAAATTCAAATAAAAAGAGATCATTTGCTCGCTTAGAATTTTCTCGTTGACGTCCAGTTTTCCTAACACGAAATTGAGAGAAAGACAGAAAAAAGAGCACACCCGATCATGGGCTGCCTAAGAGCGTTTGGAAAGCGCATTCATTTTCGGTGCCTGAATTCTGTACTAGCAGGAGCCTACAACTCTACTCTTGATAATACAATAATACTAACCAACGTAACACTACCAGCCCCTGATCGGTATTACTACCAGCCTTACTGGTTCACATCTATTAAGTTGACTTTACCCGGTGTGGGTTAGTTATCAATGATGACAAAATTTTGTTCTGTTCTTAAAGCACAAGAATTGATTACCATCTTTCACGGGGCACTAACAACCGATCATAACAATGCACAGACGCTATTCTAGTCACGACTCGTCAAATTATCTGGTTGGGTTCACGGCTCACCATAACCATTCTTGAGGTAGATTGCTGGTCCGATGTGATTCTAGCACCACACTAGTGTGGCCCCTGAACCTGTCTCATTTTTCTGTAGTCATAGTACTAAATCTGGCAATGAGACAAACTCGATTTATAAATTTATCTAACAACGGACATCCCATGATGGGAATTCAAGTCTAAGTCGACACAGATACCAATCTCTCAAGGATTTCTCTCAACAGGAGCCTGCAACTTTGATATACCGCAGTAGACTGCAGAAGTCTTTCATCGCCGAATAGGTTATACCGAGAGAAGCGGCCACTTCGCAAGCACTGATGATGTCACCTCGGCTGGTGATGAAACGTTTGCAAACGAATTGCCAAGCTCGGTGAACAGGCAATATAGCAGCAAGTTGACATACACAGACGTGTGCAAATAAACTTTAGGTAACTANCACACACACACACACACACACACACACAAAAAAAAAAAAGTCATCAGGAAATTTTTGATCGGTTTTTATTTTATTGATATATTTTATAAGCATGTAACTGTACATTGTGAGCATAACTCACTCGGGAACCAAGATGAAGATCATACAAGAGAGTTCATGGGACAGAGTCAAACGTAACTAATGGCGGTGACAAAGCAGTGATGGAGAGCGATGAAGTTTTGTTTTAAATCAGCCAGAAGGATTGCCGATGGACAACGAATGTTGAGTAGAATACACTTAAATACTAAGGAAAAAGTTACCGATAGTATTTTGTCTTCACGTCCACTACGGAGAAAAAACCATACTAACAGTTCGCAGACTATGAGAAAACTATTTCACATTACCTTATAAGAAGATACTCCAAGCAGGAGAACAGCCAATATGCAACGGTTCAGTGGGACGAACGCGACACAATAGGTATACACGTGAAATATTTTGATAAATTTGATTTAAGGCCTCTTTAAATGGAAAGGTTTCGAGTGACAGACTCTGATGAGGACAGGACATCACCTAGTGGCATACACAGTACGATATCGTTTGAATATTTTGAGTTTAGTCGGTGTCTGAATAAACCGGGTCGGCAATGTATGCAGGGAATAGATAAGGCAAATAGAGCAACCTGAAATATTTCTGACTTATTCATCAATGGATGCTTAATAGATTGAATTCCTTTGACCACAGGTCTTTCAAGTGTGTAATTGGGCATTAAACAACTATAAGACTGACATTTTTGTGGAGCAAAGATAATCACGAGATCAATTCAAACGCATGGGAATAATCAAGAACTATACCACGAGTGGATCTGGAAGAATGATCTACAGACTGGTTATCGAAGTTTTTAAATCAATTCCTAGGTTGTATTTATTTCCTACCTGTAAAAGAGGTTTTTATAACCTAAAATGTTCTCTCTTCAGACTGAAGCACCATATGCACCATCTTTTACTGTAACACCAGTGGATTAATAAAAAGAGGTTCCGTTTCAATAGGTTGTCAGTGTAGTAACGTATTTTTCCTTAACGTTTGTTCGCTACAGTAGAGCTTCCATCAACGACCTCCCCCCCCCCAATTTCCTTTTAACCCACTTCCTGTTAGAATAATCTTTCTGATCGATCCGGTACCATTTGAGATTATATCCCTCATCCTCTCGACCAATCAGTGACCTTCGGGGAACTGAATGTTTCCCTTCTCAACATATTATTTCCTTATATCAGCTGTACAGGTTAGAAGATGAATCAATATAAACAACTTTTCGCCTCTGATCGCGTGCCCTCATGCATAATATGATATAAAGTTTTACCTAATTTTTGTTTATTATTGATGCAAATATACAATAAACTTTCAGGAAGGGGGCCGCGGTCATATAAAAGCTGCCTAGGGAAAATGGGAGGTGGTGGTGGGGCTTGAACTCAGGATTTCCAGGCGGTTAAATCGACGACCTAACTACTCGACCATTAACGCCCATATCACAATGGTTTTTTCTGGAATCGAAAACAGCGGATTTCGTCGCATGCAGAGTAAATGAAGCGCAAATTGAAAAACTAGGAAATACTGGACAGCTATTTCGACCTGGTATGGCCTCATCAGCAGTGCGAGCCCATCGACTCAACTGGGTATCGAACCCGGGACCCCACCGATAAAATCTAGCATACTGCGCACTCGACCGTGTTTCATTTTTCCCATACACGCTATAACACAAATGATCATTACGAGTTAAATGCAAGCACCCAACCGAGTCATAATCTTGGAGGCTAATGCAAATCTGAGCGAGATGTGGTCCTCACAACAAGCTTGCAATCGATGTATATTTGTAGTGGGTTGGGTTTACTTTCATCCAGGATTATCTATGCTGCGACAGTCGAACTATCATTTTCGTCGGATAGACTTTCTCTAGTTGAGATGGGTGATGAGTACACGTGCTTGGGGTGGGAGTGGTGGTGGTTATTCTGTTGACACATTTGTTATTTGTGTTCCTGTGTTGGAAGAAGATTGTCATGACTGACAAATAACACAGAACAAATAATCATTTTTTTGTTCGTCATAGGTAGAGCTTACGTTGATGTCACCCCGAGGGTTTTAGGTCAAGAATCTTGATTCATGAATTGACCATAACGCTGAAAGCAGGGGTTACATAATTTGCCGATTAGGAGATAAATCGTATTTCCCACAGTAAAACGTGTCACATTCGCTAAGAAAAGGCTCACACATTACTGGTGAAATAAAACAAGAAAGACACAACGGTGTGCTTATTAAGAAATGCAACTATCTGTAGGAAAGCGAGTAAGAGCCTTTGGTGATTTTCAGTCAAAAATGGGCGGGGGTGGGTTGGTGGAACAACCGTTCAAAAACGGTGGATGTTGATTCAGCAATGTGTCACCGTGTGGATAGACAATTAAGTTACTCCAATATCAGCATTGTGTGTGGAGGAGGTCAGCTCCCAAAAGAGCTATCATCACCCAATGTAAAAAATCTTTCTGATTGCTAACTTCTGTGGTTTTCTTTCCTGTGAACCCAGTTTTGTTAAGTAAATATGAAACCTAAAAGTTAATGTTTAGCGGATATCTGATCAATATATCTTTCTCCGCGTGAATATTGGTGTACGTTAATGGGATGGTTTATTGGAAACACAAATCTGGTATTTGGGTTTGTAACAAAACGAAACAGTGTCCATGGCATGCGTCCTTGTTTGTTTCTGTTTTTTGTCTAATCTCCTTCCTCACATGCTCCTGTTCAGTGTTTGGCAATCTCAGACCCAAAAATATGAATGTTGCTGTGTTTTGCCTCGTTCGACTAGTAGCAACACTCGAGAACTACAAGCATCGTTAAAACAAAATGACTAATCTGTTCCGCCGACAATTGTTCCCTCTAGATTTGAAACATTCTGTNATTAGTCTGAGTTTAACTTTTGGATCCCCGAGACAATTGTTACACAATTTATAGTATCTCCAAACTACACTCCGAGTGTTTTGAGCAACTAAGCGACAGTGTGCGTAAACATATATCGATAGGGCAGGAAATCAGTTGATTTTGCCTTGCCAACTGAAACGTATCAAATTAACACCAGTTAAACATATTACACCAGGGGACCGCGAGCTGATGCGATATCCGGTGTGAAGTTCCCACTTCATGCATTTTATAAATGACTACNACTACTATCCTACTGTGCAAGCATAAGTTTATGCGAAAAAAGATTCGAAGGCGGTGTGTGCGCGAAAAATGACTAAAGTCTGTTATCGTCTTTTAGAGAAAAATGTTAAAAGATAAGGGATTTTGACATAGAAGATTCTATAATGTCTGCTTAGAGGTACACCTGCATGATGCACACACACCGACAGCAAAGCAACATCACGAAACAAAATACCTTTTGAAGTTTGCGAAAACATCGGACTGATAATTTTCCGGTACTAAATACGAAACCTTTGTCTGGTAATTGAGGCGTGGTCGAAAATTGGAGCGCCTGTACGCGCCTGTTTGTAGAGTGCACCAATATAACGAGTTAGACGTATGTGTAGTTGCCGATGTCAGACAGTGATCGAATGAGAACAAGCACGAAAAATTCGACCTCGCACAGAATGCTGCAGCAATATCAGTATCCCTTCCGATTCTGCGCCGCTCATCAGGTTCGTGTACTCAGGTCCTTACAGAATGACACCGATATTGTCATTTTATGAGATGTCTTGGATGGTCCGCCTAAAATACCACGGCGATCAATCAATTTTCCATTTAAGTAAAGGGAAGTTTTTTTATCTCTCACCCCTTATTTTGCTTTATAATTTACCATGAAACTGGTAAACGAGACAGCTGCATCAGCGATAGAATAGGGAAGAGTCATGAGTAGGAAGACTATATATAGTTGCTTTACGATCCAAGTAGATTTTGGTGGGTTGGATTCCATATAGCCATATTTTAATCACAATAAGATTGACTTCCGTCTTATTTTCTTTCTCACAAAAAGCTTTTTAAACTGGTCAAAAAGAATGAGGGTAACGGCGATTTGATAAATACATCCGGTATATAGTTGGGTTGACACCATTTAAAGACTGTTAAAGATGCAGATTCAGCCTTGCTTTTGGAAAGGACGAAAGTTCGGATTTCAGCATTGGAGAGTGAGAATGTTTTAACTGAATGGCGTGAAACAGTCCTTATCGATTTACAAGAAAGGTGACACATCCTCTTGTGAAGACCGAAGAGGAAATAGCTTGCTCAACATTGTCTTTGAAATTATCGCGCGCATCATACTCCGTCAATTATCCGCGCCAATGAAAGATAGAACGCGGGAGAACGAGGTCCATTTTAGACCTAGTCGAGGTTGTTTAGACAGTATTTTCATCCTTCGTCGAATTCTGACAAATCGATGGTCTTTTCTCATTCCTATCTGTTCCAACCTTCTCTGTCTGAGAGCGACCCTCGACTCAATCGGTCACTCTAAACTCTGGCGCTGTCTTTTCAAGAAGGATGTAACCGAGAAGTTCATTTTACTATTACGATTCCTTTATACTAATCGCCGAAGCAGACTCCATGCTTACGGAACTTTCTCGCCCTATTGCACCACGGAAAGTGACTTTCGTCAGGGTTGTCTTCTCTCTTTCTTCTTCTATTTAACTTGATAATAGATTTGATTATGGAAATTACCCTGTCCTCACGCGACGATAGTTTTACCGAGTTGTTCCGATGTGGTAGATTGTTTGATCTGGAGTACGCACATGACATTGTACTACTAAAGTGAAGATCCGATTAAGGTACTAGCGTTTATGGGTAGTTTGAGTAATAGTGTAACCATTTTCCGCATGCGTTTTGGATGTTCAAAGTGAAAAATAATGCTACAAGATTGGGTTGGTCCAGCTAGCAGTATTAATCTAACTGGGGAGATAATAGAAAAGAATTTTGTTATTTGACTAAGTATATCTCACGTAGTGGACGCATCACGGATGAAGTTGCAGCGGAAATACAGAAGGCACAATTGGAATTTGCCAACTCGAGACACCTGTAGCACCGCCGCGACATCCGGCTGTCCGTGAGGGGTCCAGTGTATGCTATTATACGTCGCAAACCTTGGCCATTGAGATAACAAGATAAAGATAAACTGTCGGTGTTCGGATACCGCTGTCTACGTCGCATTACACGAGTTTGGTGGGGAAACCGAACGAATAATGCTGAGATCAGGCACGCAGTTTAGGTAACCGTTTTTCCCCACTAGAGTACGTGGTCGACCTCCATAGTTTACGTTGGTTGTGGCACGTTTTACGCATGTCACCAAGTAGGTTGCCACGGTACTCTATGTTTGTCGAGGCAGCAGTGAAACGAGGAACTGGCATGAGGGTATGAAGACTCTAATCGGAAGACTCGGTCAGTTAGGTCACTTTGGATTCCCTGGATGGAGACCCCGGGGTCTTTCTAATCATAGGTTAGAAACAATGAGCAATATGACTGAGCGTCGTAAACAATGGTGTCGGTGAATCTTCTCAATTTCTTTGCAACCTTGGTCTACTGAAATTCTCCATTTTCTTTTTGACACTTTTTCCGATCTTCAATCTTCCAACAGCAACCAAAACCGGTACACGGAAGCGCATAATAAGTGGTTGTACAAACTGAACTGAAATAAGATCAACTGAATCGATTTTACTGACGCCATGAACTGCCAATCCTTTTATTCGATCGTGCGTGTGTTCCAGATAGTGATAGTCCTTCTACCAGACCACAAGTATTCATTTCATCTGACGATAACCATTTTATATCAAAGAACACAAATTTATTACAAATGGAGTTTCGTCGAAAAGATTATCTTTGGGTGAAACGAAATAATCCGCAATGCGCTGTTTCTGTATATTTGTATGAACTTGACCAATAACTAAATCCTGTTTGACTCCATTCTGACACCTCAGCTTTGGCCATTGACTGTTGAGCTGTGTCTGTCTGTGTGTGTGTGAATCACGTACAAACTTGTTTGATACTGTAGCGTGAGTTAAATCGAACGGAATGGGAGTGCAGTACAGTACGTATCATCGACTCCACGATCTTGACCAACATGACGCTAGTTCGTGTTAAGACAGACAGTGCCAAAATAAGGCTGCGTTCGTTATTGAAAATGATATTCATAAGACCGGATGAAGGAGTGTGACAATTAAACAGGAAAGACGCGTTGTGGTGCTTGTATTCAAAGATGTCTTATTTGTGACCATAAAAATTATAGTTATATTATATCGTATTTGGATAGTCTTCTGCATGGACAAATATCTGCATTTCAGTCAAAATGACATCATTTCATTGAAAGGAAGAAATACGAATGAAACGTTGAATAAGCAAGTTTTCTGAGAAATTCAGAAGAAATCCTCTGTCGGTTTGTAAGGATTCTAGCGAGATCAGAAACCGTAGAATTTCTGTAGACATTGATGCGAGAGGGTTATAAACGTTATTCGGAACGCGTTGATGAATGGAGTGGCATTTTGATAGATCGTCATGTAAAGGCTGAATGAGGTCAGTACGGATTTTCTGTGCAGATGTTTCACATCCGGACGAGTGAATTTCACACACTTGTATGTAGATCTTCAAAACGTATGAAACTGATGAGCAACAGACCGCGACGAAGAACTTTGAAAACACCCTTGGTAGACCAGCAAAAAACATGGAAACAATAAAGAACAGTAAGAAAGACATGTTGATAAACAAAAGGCGTAACACTCCTTCGTTTGGCGTTGAATTTTTTGCGTCTTTGAAGTTGAAAAAGATAATTCACGAAGTTTATTTACACAGTCAGGTTTGTGTCAGTGGTAACTCCCAAGTGTTTCGAAGATTCTGCTTTTTTCAGGGATCAGGTATTTATGATAGGGGAGTCACGGGGATAAGCCGACAGATAGAGAGGGTAAATGCATTCGAAACATTGAGATAAGTTGATGGTTAGCATAGATCAAAGGAGAATGTTAGAACCATAGAATAGATGCCTGAAGAAATTAGGAAGAGCGTCAGACACAAATGGATTGAAAAGGGCCACGTTGTACCCGTATTTAAATAACTAGGATCGTGAACTCGTTGACAGATCACTGATGTAGATGGAGTACAAGAATGGAAAGGGGACTACTCCCTGGTGGTTCCCGTATTATTTACGGTTGGATTTGTTGTTTTCATACCCAATTGAGTGCGGTGAGTTCTGTTTGTCAAGTCGTCGACTAGGCACGCAAGGAGGTGCTTGGGACGGCCAAATGGTTCCATCTTCCGAAGGAGGAATCAACGCGGAACAGAGTAAAAAAATTAACCTAACCTTGATGACCTTGACTGACTGTTTGTATTAACGACCCTTGGAATTAAAACACAACATATGATGGATATAAAACTGTTTTTAACAATGGTTTTGTTTAAAAGGTGTATTCGTCATACCGATGCCACGTGCAACCCACCAGTCAAAACTTCCATTCCTATTTGGAGTTATCATCGCTGAAAATTCACCAAATCCATTAGGATTCGAATTCGAACATGAGGAGATGATGATTTGAAATACGAACAATGTTGACCAACAGGGCTGGCTGATTCGAGCCAGTTTGCTGGACACCAAAACTGTCGTCTACAGCACTCATCCTTCACTCTTGTGGGACGTACTGGACTTAACCAGATAGTTATTAACTCATTGGTGCACGATCTCGAATGGAATGAGCAGACATACCGGTGATGATTCTCAACAAATCAGATGAAACACGTGTTCCGTAATTCTAACACGTTTACTCTGCGCAACATTTGATCATTATTCACTTTAGTATCGTTGGTTTGATCAACTATTTATTCAGCATACGCAAATTAGAATTCGATTATGTATGCCAACCCATCCACCGATTTTCACCCAGGTGATAGACTGTCTCTTATGGAGTGTAAAGCCGGCATTGTGCTACTAAGTGCAGATCCAGATAAACTGCTAGTGTTTCTGAAAAGTTGGAGTACTAATGTGTCCCTTCACCTTCGAAGTGCAAAATATTGCTACAATATTGGGTTGGTCCAGCCCCCCCCCCTGACTGAGGAAGTAGACAAATTTTGCTATCTCACCTGGCGGACGTGCTACAGATGAAGTATCGGCACGCATACAGTGGGTTCGATTGGAATCTGTCGAATTGAAACATTTGTGGCGTCGTCGCAACATCCGGCTGTCTACAGAGTTAGGCCAGTCCTTCTTTACGGTGCAGAGACTTGGCCATTATGAAAACAGGATAAAAATAGATTGCTGGCGCTCGAACACCGCTGTGTACGTCGCATTGCACGAGTCTGGTGGGGCAACCGGACAGGCAATGCTTACGTTAGGCGCTGAGTTTTAGGTAATTACGATCGTCCAGTGGAACAAGTGGTCCACCCCCATGGTTTACGCTGGTTGGGATATGCGTTGCGCATGTCACCCAGAAAGTTACCTCGACGAGCGATGTTTGCCGAGCACGTAGCGGTCAAACTAAAACCTGGCCTGAGGGTGTAAATAGCCTAATCAGGAGGATGGATTACATAGGAACCATTATGCTCCCTGATGCTCGTGCATCTACTCAATATTCTTGCAACCGTAGTCTATATGAGTTCTCTGTCTTTCCCTTGATTTTTTTCTCAACACTAGTCCTCATTCTTTTTGTTTGTCCAAATGGGTGGCCAAAGCATAGCAACCAATGCCGGCGCACGAAAGGGCGGGGTTACTGATTGTATAAAACTGAAACTGATCCGTCGATAGAAATGCAGGCAATACTGATCATCTGGAAGTAAACAATTGGCCTGCGTGTCGTTGTGTGATGCAGTTTAACCACAGGTTTCTATCACTGATCGGACAGTTGCAAATTTTATTTCTGATTGTGCTGTCTTTAGACATCGCAAAACTTATCGAACTTACCCTCATAGCTACCCAAATCACTGTGTTTTCCAATCGGGTTTCATCCCATTATTTACCAAATACTTATTCCCATCGGAACACATTTCTTCGCACTTCAGAATCAAAGCTTCCTCTCCAGCACGCACTGCACGTGCAGGGGTAGTTTAAGGTGTAAATGAGTGCTTCCCCAGGAAGAACATCACCGACGTTATAGATGCAGTTTCGGTGCTTCACATCGAATCCAATGAAGCAGAAATCGCTTTCCGGAACCCAGTAGAAGTGCATTCACCCCAAGGCAAGAACTGTTTATGAATAGTTCTATTTTTCGTAAACAAGTTGATTCATACATGTTTAAAACACTGTGGAAGTTGATAAGCCGCATTTAGTATTGGAGGTTGAACGATGGGAACGGGGTTAAAGTAAGGGTATACTGGTAGTGGATAAAAATAGCCACAGATAGTACATTTCCAACGCGTCAGATTTTAGGGACACGTGGGGAGTTGGTACATGTGAATATTAGAAGTAAAGCTACTGCGCAAAACCGGCAGCAGATTTTCTTGTGTATCACGTTGCTCCGTGCCACATCTCGACACGAGACGAGGTTGGACGGGTGTTAAACACATTTCATAAACCTTTTAAAAATTAATTCAACTTTGATTTCTGTGGTAAAAATTTAACTTTATGCCTTCTGCTTAGTCTTCACTTGCTCTAATACCTCCGTCGTATTTGGTATACTGAACCGTTACTTTAGATGAACAGTGTACTAAATGCTGTAAGCCTCAATCCATGTTCTTTCCGCAATTTCTGAGATGGGCTGAATGTGTGCAAGTATTATCGCGTTGAAATATGATATTTTCCAATCGATTTCGGGACTGGCGGAAAGAATGAACTCCTCCAAGTACTTGCCGTAATTTTTCGCGGTCTGATTTGCTTCA
>UZAN01048585.1:0-15044 GCA_900618425.1 Echinostoma caproni | reverse complement strand
GCCTAAGTAGGAGAAACTGTAACCAATTCTTTACCATCGAGCATCAGATGCGGGGTAGACGACACAGTCGTCTATCATAACTTTGCACTTGGCAAGGGCAAATTGCATACTAAATACAGTTACAAAACTTAAAGGTCTCTCAAGAACTCTTTGCGCACCCTGTATATATTCGAACAGACAAACGATATCGTCGGTGCACTCTGAATCTCACAGCTTTTCTCTAGATGCTCATTCAACGTCAACATCTTGGCAAACACTTAATGCATTCTCCAGTATTTTGTTTCTGACGGATTTGAATAAGAATGGCAAAATAGGTCACTCTTGATGAACACCACTTCTGGTTTCGAACTATTCACCTTGCTCGCTTTCGACCCTTAAGCGCCCCATTCAGTGAAGTAAACTGGGTTCTACAGAAGGAGTAGTCGAGCAGCACATGCAAGACCTCAGGTGTCAGACCACACATAAAAACGTTCACTAAGCACTCTTCGGTTATCGTCATCATCAGTGTACAGCAAAATACAGTGAAACCAACTTCACTGATCGCTGCCGAGCTCACAATGTACACAAATTAAGTACAAGATGGACAGGGATTGGGCCCAATTGGAGGGAGGCAAAGAAAGTGAACCTTTATGGTCAACACAGTACACAATCTAAGTGTGCATACGTAACTTTTCAAGCATTCTGACCTGATAAGAAATGACAACAAGGACGCTACGGCTGTTGTTTCGCTGCCATATGCTTCAGTATCTCCAGCCAACCAGTTGCAGAGCCTTTTGAAACCCCAACCCGGAATACAAGAGACACCTACTCTATCTAATCCCTTGGTGTATTTCTTCATGCATCGTCGCCACGTAATCTGCTGGCCTCGACGTGGCTATCTCCAATCTGCAATAGCCACTGCGAATAAGGCACGCTGCGGTAAGTGACCGTCGGACATACGAAAAACCTGTCCTAATCATCGGAGCCTATTGAGCTGGATTCGAGTTCTTATCCGATGCATTCCTAAACACCCGACGACTGTACTTCTAGGTGCTAACCCGCTCACTCCATCAAACCTGGGCCAGACTACGTAAGTATCGATTGTCGAAAAGCACTGGGCGACGGATGTTTTCTATTCGCAAATTCAAGGTCTCATTTATGTAAAGCAGAACTGATTGTACAGTGGTGCAGTATACGCAACTTTTCAACTTCAGCGAAACGTCACGTCGCACCACAGGTGTCCTGCATTCGCTGCTCGAGCCTTGGAGATGCAGGTGGTTATCTTCTTTGATGCGCTACCGTCGTTGGTCACGCAGCTACTCAAGAGAAGCGCTCAACTTCAGCTAATTCCTGACCGTCTAGTTTCAGAACAGAACTCGATGATAACCAGTCGTACAGCATTACTTTGCACTTTCAAGATGCAAAGCACATGCCAAACGGAGCGACAAAACTTACCAATCTGTCAAGTGCTCTAGATCACACAGCTTTTCTCCGGTTGCCCATACATTACCTACATTTTGGAGATCACATGTGTTCTCCAGTATTTCATCAATGACAAAATTGATCAAGAATGGCGGAAGAGAGCACCCTTGACGAACACCGCTTCTAGTTAGAAACGACCTACTCAGCTCGCCGTAGACATTTACGCTCACAGAGGTATGTGAGTAGAGTGAACTCAGTATGTTCACATACTATTGCGGCATTCCTTTACGAAAGAGCGAACCCATAAGGGATTCATGATCAACTGAGGCGAAGGCTTCTTTTAGGTTCAGGAACACCACAATCGTTAGTCGACGGTGTGTATGGCGTAGCTCGAAGACTTGATGCAGAGTGAAAATTTGATCGATACAACCGCGGTCTGGTCAAAATCCTAATTTTTGTTCACTGGTATTTGCCTCCCTAAACGGTGTCAGTCGTCGAAGTATAATGGAGGCTAGTAACTTGGTGACGATTGGGATCAAACTTATTCCACGGTGATTGGCGCGGTTGTTGCGAGATCCCTTCTTAAAAATCGGAACAATCAGTGATTCGTTCCAAGATGATGGAAGACGCTCGTGTGACCGTATGCTACTCATTAAATTAGTAATGGAGTCTACAAGGTCATCGCCCCCATCTTAAAAATAGTGGGAGGAATGCCATCCGGTCCTGCTGCTTTTCCTTTCTTCAGGGTTTGGAAGCGAGGTCGAACTTCTGCTGCAGTAGGAGGTTCAGATGACACTGCCCACGGAGCCTCAGCTACACCAGAGGAGATAGTCTGGTTAGCACCTGGCCAACTGAACTGTTCGTTGAAGTACTCCACCCACCAATCAAGCCGTTATTCCCCATTGTGAATAGCTTGTCCACTTTTGTCACGGATTGTTTCACTAACTGTGGTCAGTGGCGCGAATGCTGTACGATCTGTCTGTCGAAATCCCGTGCCCCTTAAGAAAAACGCAACATCAAACAACACAAAAAAATTGCAGAAGGTGTACGGTGAAACACACAAAAAATTCTGTTATTTTGTATTTTCCCATGTTGAACTGTTTCACCCAATTTTCACTATGTTCTGTATCTTAATCCACCCATCCCCTTTCACTGTCATTGTTGTTGTTGTGTTGGCACCATGCTTGTTTTCAAGCCGGTGGTAAACATATATATATATATAAATGTATATATATATACTAACTGTGGTTCGCCGACCTCCCGTATTGCGTATCAGTCGGAACAGTCTTTGACTACTGCCTGATGCAGCTGCTACTTCCATTTCACTAGCTATTGTTGCTCACCAGTTCTCACGGTCCTTCTTGAGTTGATGTTGCAGACGCCACCTACTCCTGCCTTGATCCCAGGCGGTTGGTATTTACCGTTTTATCTCCATTAGTGCTACTAACCCATCAGATATCCAATACCTCGAGCGGGCTACCGCTTCAGATCTACAAGCAAACTTCGCGGCGGAATGCATTGCCCGTCTAATCTGATCCCACTGTTCATCTGCACTATCCCCCCTCAGCGCGTTTAGCTCAATGCCTAGTTCTGACTCAAAACGGGCACGAACGGCTGGGTCAGATAAGCCATGATCTGCCAATCGAGTTTGGTGGGGTTTTCTGTGACCAGTCACTTGGAGAGTGAACTGCATCAAAACTAACACATGATCAGATTCAACGCAGGTGGTCCAATAGGACCTGCAGTTTTGTCCTGAGTCGCGCCAATGATAACTTAATGCTACGTGGTCGATCTGAGTTAGCGTGCCAGTTGAATTTGAACACCGCGTTGTTGTCCGTTGAGAGCTGTGCGGGAATTTGGTGCTGAATAGGAACAGATGATGATCTGCGCAGAACTGAAGAAGTCGATCGCCATTATCTGTTCGCTGGCAGGGCCGAGCACAACAGTCGCCTAGGCAAGCTTTCCGATGCGCTCAGTTTTCCAACTTGAGCGTTAAAATCACCTGCGAGAACAACTTTTATCGGAGCTTCAGCTCAACCGAATGATTTCGGTGAGTTTATCATAAAACTCGTCCTTTTGTGCGTCAGAACTGCAAATGGTCGGTGCATAGGCTGAAATGATGAATACAACCCTTTTGGTGTTGCTTCCCTTGCAGACACTGATGGACCCCCAGAACCGCACCGCGCATAAGCGACTGTTGACGGGGATCCAATCTAGTAGTGCGGCTTTGACTGTATTATTGATTACTATGCTCACGCCACGCTTGCCTACTGAACGGGCTTCGTCATCGTCTGACGTGCGGAGGAAGAACCTCGAAGCCAACCCCGGTGCACTTAAGTGGCATATAGTACTAGGATCCTGGATTCGAGTCTCCGATACGCAGAAGACATCAATCCCCAAAGAGTCCATTGTACGCACCAGACACGTTTGTTGATCTACCTGCATCAAAGTCCTCACGTTGATGGTCCCCAGATTCAGTGTTTGACGAGGCTTCAGAATCTGCAATCTATTTTGTGGTAAACTACTTACCGGGATACTTGACAATGAACTTTGGCAAGTGACGAACAAGTTGTCTGAGGGAATGTTACGGGTTGGAAGAAGGGGTAAAGGAAGATGGTTGGGCACAGAAGACAAAGAGCTAAACACAGGCTGGGATATGTGAATAGTGACGACCCGCTTATCACTACCCACCCCGCTCAATGCAATGGACAGCGCGGTTGGTTGACCAACGGGGTAGCCGGAAGAACGCAATATTACCGGAGCATAGTAGATAGAGGTAAATAGTCTACAAGTTATAATCAAAACATCCTAGAGATCTAAAATTTCATTACAGATTTAAATAGACTCCGTAATAAGTTTTACATAAGGTTAGGTGTTACGTTTGTAATTAAGGATCTATTATGCAGTTGTCTAATCGGATTTGATTATCTAGGCTGCTAATATCTAATGTTGTGCACGTCTTTTCTGTGCGTGTTGCCTTTGTTTCTTCATTACTTGTTATTCCTCAATGTCAATAAAATTCATCTATTCAGTATGAGACATCCGTAAAAAGCAAGACAAAGCTACTCTTTGTGTGTTGCAACGGGATCTTCGTCGGATGTTGAGCAAATCGTGAGATTGTTGGTGTATTTTGTGTGGCTTGCGAAGCGTCGTAAAATTGGCTGAATGTGATTGGCTGACTGGGAAGCGAGCTAGTATATTACCTTCATTTGATCTTACATTGTGGAATGCCAAAAAGCCTTCCAATTCTGATGATCTATCATTGACAATAAAACAGCGCTGTATGATTGTACCATGTATACTCTCAAGTGGTGGGGTGTCATACGAGTTCCGTTTTGATGTTCGGAAGGCGTCCTAATGAAAAAGCACAAACTATTGTCCTCTGAGTAAGTTTTCTGCTGTGCAGCATGTACACATCCAACTGTTTTATGGTAAGTATTATGTGTATTACCAGACGAAATTTACCTAGAAGCACACGTTTGTTTGGTAAGTAACCACACAGAATTACCCCTCGAGTTTCTTGATCTGACTTGCGAAACCAGTGCATAGTGCACAACAGAAGGACCAAGTTATTACAGACAAACAATTTTTAATCAAAAGAAGTCTCAGGATCTGAAGCGTGTGTCAATGTATATGACACTAAAGAGAAAGGTCTCCTATTTATCCTACTGATGCTTCGGAGTTTGAGAATATGTTGATCAAGCGTTTTTTTTACCTTACCGCTAATATTTACTATATTTCTTGTCAGACGCGCAGATGTTGCTTCAATCGTTACCATTCCCTAGACTATTCATGGGTGTTCATTCAACTCTGCCTCACGTATATGGTACGACATTCCCATTAGGCGACTGCCTTTCGTTGTCCGAGCCGCGAATCTCAATATAAGAGCAGATTTGCACGTAGCCTGCTGGATTGTGTATTGCGCATTTTTCTGAATATTGGGAGTCACGGCGCACTTGCCTTTTGGAAATGCTCTTACGAAACACCGGCGGGTGAACGTACCTCACGTGGATGCCTCCTACTAGCTGTGTCGCAGCGGGCCAAATGAAAACTCCGACCTTCGTGGGGTGACTTTTGCATTAAGAAAGCGGGCTCAAAGTTCCCGGATCTCATGACAGTCTGTCAGCCGTAGGATCGTCCTAGCCTATTGGGAAGGAATCGCTTGAAATCCATCGGTAATATCCGTCTACGCGATTACTGTACCGCCAGATACGGCCACAAAGGCTGATTTTTACGAGCATATCCAAAGTATCATGGATTAAATACCCGAATGTGGCATTTTCATCGTCACGAGAGATTGGAACGCACATCCCGAACCATTAAGGGATTACTCAGGGCACATAGTGGGCAAACTTAACATATATAGCCGGTGCGAGAACGGTGGACATTTAGTTAACATTTCTTACTGAAACCTACTGGTCGTCACCAACACTTGTCTGCGAACGAATCACCTGCTAACCTAGTATTCTTAAGATTCCTGAACTGCACATCAGTTAGATTACATCCTGGTAGGATATCACTAGTCACCATTGGTTGAAGACTGCACATCCTAACGTGGTGCGCGAAGCGGAACTAGTAACGGCACTAACTACACTCGTGCACGTCCGCCGAATGATTTAGACGACCACTCGTCGAGTGCTTCTGCTCCGAACAAGACAAACGTCACCGCTCTGGAGCTTCTAAGAACAGTCAAGGCTCCTAGCACTATCGCCGCGAACCTAGCTGCACACTGTAGACAAGGAAAGCAGTTGACCGTTAGTGAGATGCACTAAAAACCACTCACACAATTAAGGAAGATATGACCTAAAACTAAGATTTATATTCTAGCAAATGCGCTGTATCTATTCACAAAGGTGAGATAAGCGCACCCACGAAACTCCGTTGAGTTTCATGACCGTCGACATGAAGCCATCCATTCTACGAATAGTTCTTAAGCAATGTTTGATTAGAATCACTGGCAGTCTGGAGGCTTCAGCTGACGCTGCTTACCAAACCAAACTGGCTTCATCCTCACAAAATCAGATGAAAGACTTACTTAACTTTTACTTCACAATCGTACTAACTGACTACTTCAATGTGTTGAGCAGAGACTGCAAAGGTCGTTGGAACACTTAGACCATCTTAATCCCTCGTCCACTCAAAAGAGCGACTCAGTAGTACTGGAATAGTCAAAAACACAGGAAATCAACTGTGGGCCACCTAATAGGATTGATGTATCCCATAACGAAAAAAAAATCAGCGGAAAACGGGATACTCAAGAGGATTAATTAGATCTGCTTCTTGAGCCGTTAGGGTGATTTACAGCTGCAGTGATACTTCCTTCCACTGGCAGAATGTACCAATGAGCGTTTTAAGTGTTTGGAAAAATAAATGTAGAACACGCCCGATGTCTGTTTTGACTGAAATTCGGAGTCATCGACTGCTAAACATCTGACGACAGCAAAGCACGCGGCTCACGCGACCTTATCTTTGAAACCGTTGTTACACAATCGTTGTATAAAGCTGCTGGTATTAGGAAATTAATGCTGATCATATTACGCAAACCAGTCTTCTGGAATCAGTTATTAACACAGGCACTACACTTACCAAAGACATGATCTCAGGCCATTTTCCTTCCCTTTTTATGTTCGTACACTAAAGTAAGTAACACAATGCGGTATATATTTCCGACAGTTTTGTGTAATCGATTAAAACGAGTAATCGAACTGTCAACACCTCTTTCTGCAAAGTCTACTGAACAAAACATACTCAGTGCCACGTTTTAAGGAACGGACATTCACAATGCCAGGTCTGTCTTATTGGAGTTTCGATCGATTAACCGCCGGAAACTATTCGGCATGTTTCCAATCACCAAACCGCAACATTTTCTAACAGGTGCAGCTCCTAACTTCACTCTAAACAAGGGAGCAACAAACAGTGGATAAATTTTGCAGTTTCCGCCGCTAAATTTTACTTGGATAGGGGGATGGCGCATTAAGCGTCAGTAAACGCACCGATGGTTCGGTCGATGTTTAGCAACTTGAGATGTCTGCGGCGCTGGCGCCACATTCCGTTATCCGTGGAGGATCGAACGTATGCTGCCAATGTCTGGCCGGTTCTCGTGCATGGTGAACAGACTTGGCCGTTAGGCGAAAACAACATAGAGTATCTGTGTTTGAACGCCGATATTTGTGCAACATTGCACGAGCCTGTGTGGTGACCAAACACGCAATAGTGAGGTCAATTGCAGAGTTTTAAATAATCGCGGTTGCCCGCTGGAATAAATGCTGGATCTGTACAGACTACGATTGTTGGGGTATTTGTTGCGCACCTTATCTGATGGGCTTGTGCAATGCTCGTCGGGGAAGGCAGTGTGTGGAAGGTCAAACTAAAACCTTGTGAGGGGACATCAAAAGGTCGATCAGGAGAGTTGAACATAAAGATCGGTTAGGTTTCTGGGTTTGGACCCTCGGGGTCGGTGTAATCGATGGTGAGTGAAGTTTTTGAGTGTTGTCAACAGTGGAGCTGATGCGTCAACAAATTTTCGACATTTACTTACTTCCATTATCCTAATTCTGGTAGTGTGCTTCGCCTCGAACTCTTCCATTCACTCTAACCTCGTTAATCGACTAAACAGATAGTCGAAAGGCAGCGATCAGAACCACCACATAATAACAATAACTGTGTACACTGGAACCGAACATAGTGTGATTAACACAAGCAATAAACCGAAGCTATAGGACTGTGAGCAGCGCCACGTACAACGACTGAATATGACAGATATAAAGCCACAATGCAGCGAAACTGTCTCCCACCAAAGTTGATTGCCATTGTAAACGTTTAAATCTAGGACATCAGCCTAAAACACCCCATAGACAAACAGAAGTTCATTGATCTACCACTGCTCACGAGATTCTTCGAAGTATAACACGAGGTTTAAACTGCGCATGATAGCGAATCCCTAACATGATCCCAGAATAGCTTAATCCTGTGGGAATAGCAGAAAACAACACCTCACCACTGTTTTCGAATCGAATCGATTGCATACGGAAAACCTATCGCGATGGGCTGTACCTTGATGTGGGCGGCGGCAATCAGAGACATTCATTGAGCCGGTTCATCCTCTCCAAGGAGCCATCCGTAGTAAAGTCAAGTAAGTACCTTGATGTAGTGAGATGGCTTGTGCACCTCTGTGACCCCACGAGCTACATAGAAGGGCTTTCGTTAAGTCGAAGATCTAATCATTCCTAAAATGTCAGAGGGTAGAGGTCAAACAAAGTCCAGTCTTCTGGTCCCCGTGAATGGGTTTTTTATACGAATTGGCGTCTCACTCGGCGAAAAACGCTAGACTGGTAATTGATCCAAACAAATGGGCATCTGCTTTACGTTATGCGCTACCTTGCGGTCAGGTTCTTGTTAGAACTAGAGGCTTCGGTCGAGAACCTCAATTGTTCTCGTGCTGCCCAACAGTAACCCTCTATACAGCTCAAGTGAACCCAAGCTAAAAAAATGTTCCATGCTGCATCGATCGTTGCGCGGGATAACTAGGACCGAATCGGGTTAGAAGTGATAAGTGAACTACTGCTCAGACATCCCAACTTTTGTTCTACTCTTTGTCTTCTATATCTAACCCTCTCTTTGGCCCTCTTCCGACCTGAAACATTGTCAGACAACTTGTTTGCAACTCGCCAAAGCTCGATACCTAATGGAACTGAAAGTAGTTTACCGCCAAATAAGTTTTAGATTCTGAAGCCTCGTCACCCTTGGAATTCGGGAGCCCTAGGCGTGTGAAGTCTAATACGGCTAGGTCAACGAGCGTGTCTTGCGCGTACAATAAACTCCTCGGAAATTGAATTCTGTTGCCTATGGGAGATACGAATTCACTATACTATTAGTATAAGCCACATGAGTGCCCTGGGTCTATTCTTGAGATATCTCTTTCACACGTCCAGAGGCGATGAAATCCGCTCACTGCGTCAGCATGATGTGGTAACCGTACTAAACGATAAAGCTGAGGCCTCACTCATAGAATTAATACCCGTCGATAGTCGTTTGTGTGCAATGAGGCTCCAGGGTTAAACTAGTGTTCGAAAGGGAAGCAACAATAAAAGGTGTTTGATCATCTTTTCTGCATATGCACCAACCAACTGCACTTTCAATCCACAAAATAACAAATTTTACGACAAACTCACCGAACTCATTCGGTTGAGCCGCAGCTCTGATATTATAGTTCTGGCAATTGATTTTAACCCGTAGGTTGAAAAACTGAGCTCACCGGAAGCCTCTCTAGGGGGCACTTCACTCTGCCCGGTCAGCGAACAGAAAACCGTGATCGACCACTTCAGTTCTGCGCGGATCTTCGGTTGTTCTTATCTAGCGTCAACATTCTACATAGCTCTCGTCGGACGGCAATATTTCATTCTAGTCCCATGAGCAAACTCATCCAAATTGACCACGTAATAGTAAGGTACTGTTGTCGTAGTTCAGTACGGAATTGCAGAGCTTATTGCCATCTTCACTGAATCTCTTAACACATTAGTCCTCTATGTGCTTCACAGTTAAACTCATCAGTCACCGTCAAACCTCACCTCATTCAGTCCGTCATTATCTGTATATCCATCTCTTTGCTGACAAGGTTTGTTACTGAGATTCCCCTTCAACACCCCTTTCGAAGCCATAATCAATCCTTTTAATCGTATAGTGGTTTTCTTGTTCATGACTTCAGCGTTTCAAATTAATCATTCCGAGTGACAATGTAAATTGATTGACAAAACGGTTGTGATTAAAAGGTCGCGTAATTTTTTTCAAAATTTCGGTCGATCTACTTCCATTCCTCCGTTGAACGTTTAGCATCACTATTTTGTATTAGTTTTAGTCTTTTACCGTGCTGTTGGATATGCTTACTCATGTGCGGCCTCATCATAAATATTCATTGTTTTTTCCGACTGGATGTGCACTGTGGGATCCTACGATAAAGCGCTATCATAGTCTCTTCATACTTGCACTTTTTTCCAGACCAGCTTGGAACTTCTCCCTCGAAGGTTCGGTCCAGGCCCGACAACCAGATTGATGCATTATCTTCTTACTCGGTTAGTCAGTGCAGCGTACAAGCCTATACGTGTGCTTCGTATGTTTGAAGCCGACTGGGCTAGTGGTATGGCGTCTGCCTGGACCAATCGTTTGAACCAACAGGCGCGGGATGCCGATCGCGATTTCCCAACAGCCTCTCGAGGCCGAGTGGGTGGATTGTCGGCCGCCGAAGCCTTTGATCAAGCAGAAATGGAAATGTTGGAACAGAGACGAAGTGCTATGTGTGTTGTTCTCCTCCGGATACGTTGTCCCAGACGTGGAGTAAAGATCGAGGCCCCTGTCGAAGTATGCTGTCGTAGTCGAGCTGTCGAAGAGTTCTGTCGTCAGGTTTGTTAATCCTTTTGGTCCTGATTTTTATTTCCTTTATTCGCACTCACAGTTCTTCACAAACGAATTCCTAATTATGTAAAACATCCTTTTCATGTCATCCACCTAATTAGCACAAAAAAGTACGTGTTTTCAAAATTGATGTTTGCCATCAATTTCACACGCTCTCAGTCAGCTGCAAACTTACATTAATACCACCATGTTAAACAAAAACACGAGAAAGAAACATGCCACAAAAATTGGTACGGCGTGGGCCAGTGTAACTTTCCCACTAACACGGCAGCAACAGTTGTGCGGTAATTGCTTTTGGTACATAAAGTTCCGGTTTCTTGTAACGAATTATTGTTACTTCTAGAAATCGCACAATCCCTAATCTTCAAGGTGTTGTAATAAAACGCTTGTGGTGTTATCCTGTGACCGAAGTCTAGTAGCTGCCGTGCAGTTGCATTGGGCGGTAGTCCTTCTCTTGAAGATCAAGTTTTTTCGGGACATGATTCTGGTTGACAAACGACGTTCTATGATTTGACTGTGTGACGAATTCGTCATGCAAATGAGGCGTGACCTGAAAAACTAGGAAGCATTGGACAACTATTTCCACCTGGTCGTGTCTCATTAGCAGTGCGAATCCACCGACGCCCCTGGGGATCGAAGCCGGTACCTCACATGTAGAATACTACCCACTCGACGACCGGGCAACTGATCAGACCGTTTTTGCATTTTCTTTATACACGATATAGCAGCAGCTACCTCTAGTAGCTTGTTGCGGGCCACAGACCATGCTCATCTCAGCACTAGCCTTCAGGTCATGACTCGGTTGGAAACATTCACAATCTGACTACTTATTTCAAGCGAGTAATCAAGGATTTAATTCAATTTCAAAAGTGAATTCGTCGCGTATAGAGCAAATGAAGCGTGAACTGAAAAGTTAAGAAGCACTACTATTCAGCTGTTTCGATCTGGTTGGGTTCTGTGGAGGGTCAGGTGTATGTTGTAGCAGTTCGGCCAATGCTGCTATACGGTACAGAGACTTGGAACAGGCTAAAAATAGATTCAGTGGCAGTGGCACTTATGCATCTACTCATTATTCTCCTACCACCAGTCTATATGAATTCTTCATCTTCCACTTGAATTAGCTCTCCACATTCCAATTTTTTTCTGCTCTCTTATACAAATGGGTAACCAAAAGACAGCAACCAAAACCGGCGCACGAAAGTGCATGGTTAATGGTTGGAAAAGCAAACATGCTTGCGTTCTACCGGTTCGGTCCCGGGTTCTGTCCATCCGGAGTACCTTTAAGCGTAAATTTCCACGAACAGATATAATCGGGGGTGGCTAACCTTTCCTGGATTCAGATTAGGGAGACCGAAACAGGGAAATGTTTCGTGGAAAGGCAGTAGTTAGCGTGGTAGTGTGTAGATCACACCAGACGACATCCTTTCACTTTGCGTGACATGTTCTTACTTCATTCCGTCTCTTCACCATACATTCTTCATTGCGTTTTGAACACAATTACCGGAGCCAAACTCAATTATACACTGTATTGTCTAATGACCCATTTCAACTTGCATATTCCTTGTCATGATTGTATCAATGTACTTTTACAGCTGACTGAGAACATGTGAAATTGATGGCCGATATGAGTTATGTTATTGGAATTCCGAATGCGCTAATTGCGTGCATTGCCTTTGTAAAAAATGCTTCACGAACTCGTTTCTTTTCCAGATATCCCTTGTCCTGGAAGCCTGTCCACATCTAATCAGCTTAACACCTCCGGATCCAACCCCACCATTAGCTCCATTGTCCACTCCTGCGATAGACATACTCTCACTGGCGTCGGTATCGAAAAGGTCCCGCGACTCAAAAAGTGGCGTTCGCAGGGACTTATCTTTTGGCTCGCTTATGTTTCCATCCACACTCAGTGATTGTCCCTCCTTCTGTGCTAGTCGTCTTCGATCTCGAACTTTAGACCGGCTACCTGGTTGGAAACGGCGCATGTTTGCATCCCTCCGCCCGTTCGGCATTCGTCCCCCAGCAGACGTTCAATCATCCTTGGGGTGTGCAGAAGTATCAAATGCAGGACTTCGAACTCGAGCCGCAGTAGCTGCAGCGCAACAGCAGCCACCCGAAAATAGCGATTCATCTGCTGGACTAACACAGCAATCAGCGACCCGTGATATTTCAGGACTAATCAATGGTACAACACGAAAAAACCGAACTCGCGTGACTAGTCGCTTTCGTGGCACAGTTCGTCGGATACAGGGCCAGCGTGTTCTTTATTCTGACGCAGATTCGCATGTTCACACGACCAAACGTCCTTTAAATGCTGTATCTTCCGCAGGGATCGATAAGCATATCCATGACTCAACCACCGGGCCGTATGGTGACTTGAGCACGCACGGTTCAAACGAAGGTATAACACACAGTTACGGAAACTCAATAGTTCCACGTGTCTATCACTCCTGGTGTAACCACATTCTTGCTCTCAATGGTTTCATTAATCCTGAGAGCCCCTTACCTACCACTCCGGACATAAGCATATCCCCTGATTGTCCTGTCTTGCATCAGCCCTCGTGTGATCCGCATTTATCTGAACGCACTCTCTGCTCTATTCTTGCCGACGCCCCCAGAGTAACATTAAATAGCAATCCGCTGTTTTGGTCACCCGTCGAACTCGCTTCCTATCTGGGAGAGACAGACTGTCGCGAAATGTGGCCTTGGCTTGCAGCCGAGGCAGTCGATGGTCAAGCATTCATGCTCCTCACTCTTCCCGTACTGCACCAGCTCGTTGGTTTGCGCTGGGAGGATGCCATCCGTCTAGCTCGACACGTTGTTTCCGTGAAACGCGCGTTCATGGAACAGTTTGGCACGGAATTCAGCGAGCACTCTACTTCCTGTTCGACACCTAGCTAGCACCTGTTTAGCTGGTTTGTTTATCCCTCATCCTTGCATCCACTGGGGATATGGTGACTAAAAATTGTCTTTCTCTTCTGTGAATTTCCAAGTTCTTGCTCACCAAAAACCAAAAATTGCATAATTCTTCCTCTCAATGAATCACAATTTGCCAGGTTCTAAAATTTGTCTGTCGTTCCCTCACGTGGCGGCCAACTTGATGTACATAGAATCCGAAAACCCTCATTGAGCTTTTTAAGTTTTGCGTTGTGAAGTGTGTTTCACGTGGAAAGCATGTACATTTTGGTCATATTACTTATATGTTGTTACAAGGCTGCTCCATGTGATTGACATATTCGCAAACAAATATCGATCGAATTTGAACCTCACTGACCTTGAAAGTGCGACTGGCGTAAATTGTGGAAAAACTAAGTGGAGCGGGACCATGTATCGGACGGCCTATCAAGCTGGATTACTGTCAATTTTTTATAGCGTTGGTCAGAAGCCGCTACTGAATTGGGCTACATGTGCTAAGACAGGAACTATACGCCGTATCGCTGATCCCGATATACGTTCACTGATCCTAGATATCCGCTCCACCAATGTAACTACAACATACATCGAGTGTCCTAGCTGTCCGAACCAAACTTTAGGCATCCGGATGCCTATATTTGTTTTACTTTTCAAAAACATGAATCGCTATTTTTCTTTTGAAATCGAGGTTTTGGACTACAGTGGCGTCAAGAGGCGCTTTCGAGCGAGTAATTTTAACAAAGTGACAACAATCAAGCAGTTCACTACCAACATGCCACTTGTGTTGCACCCCGGTTGGAATACGGTGGTGTTTGATCTCCAGCGCTTAATGGAATATTGTTACCGACAGCGCCTGCTGGAGGTGAATCGAGTAAAAATACACGCAAATTGTCGCTTGCGGCGGATATACTTTTGCGACAGACCTTATGCCGATGCAGAACTGCCCAAGGAATACAAGCTCCAGCTTCTCCCCAATATGCCCTCATAAGAACCAATGCTCAAGCTGGAAATGCGCGTGTAATGTGACATAAGTTACGAAAGACAAATATAGAAAAACATCATGAAAGCATTAAGGTGCGTGCGCCATGATGTTTCATTTTCGAAGGATACCCATTTTCTTGCTGCGTTTGGCTTTTGACTTCTCCAGTTCACGGGCCAACTTCCGTTGCAGTTCATCACGGCGTTGCTTTTCTTCGTCCTGCGGGAGTGAGTGCAAAACATGCGACGTCATTAGGCATGTCAAGAATCGTTGTGGGTAGTTTTGCGAAATGGGTTTCGTTTTAAGTCGTTATTCATTTTTGATTAATTGAGATGGCTTGGTTAAC
>UZAN01048584.1:1811-17215 GCA_900618425.1 Echinostoma caproni | reverse complement strand
TGTGTGTCACCTGTCTCTGCCCCCACCATCGTCTCTGCAGTCCTGTCATCTGGGAATCACTCTACCCACCGGTATTTTATCGTTCTGATCGGTTTAACTTCTTAGCTTTTTATCAAATTTTATCATCTAGTTCCACGACCGTAACTAAGCTGATTGTCGAGCTCCCATGCCCTATTTGATAAAACATTCTTCTGCTTTTATACATCTCATTACCACAGAGATGATATTGTCCACGAATTTCATGTGTTCTCACTCAGATNCATGCCTCCGAAAGCCTCAGTATGGCGAGGGTGAGTGTCTAGGATTGTGACTGGACACTCTTCTCTTGAAGTGTTGGACAAGTGAATCAGAAGTTGTCGAATTTCGTTGCCTAGCCTGAACACACCCCATAATCAGAGATCCAATCACGCAACTGCATTGTCCCCTACACCCTCAGTTAAACTGACGTGTTTTTTCCATATGCTGTAGGAACTTGAATGATGCCCGACAAAGTATCATCGGACACCGGTACTGTCCGTTTGAATCCTCGTCAGCAAGGCGTGATATTTTGTGTCCCTGTCGGGATTCGAACTAGAAACAACTGAGTGAAAGAAACCGACACCCAAGACCATTCGCCTGATGCCTGTAAACCATTCAATGAGCTAACGCAAACAAAATTATCGAATTATCTGTTTGGTGATAGACCTAATAGTAGAAGGTTGTGTTTGGAAGAAATCGAGCGAAGTTCATGACGGATATCAACCCTGGCCTCATGAGGTTACGTGCAACGTTTTAGGTAACAACGGTCGCCCACTGGATCAAGTGGTCAATCTCCATAGATTACGTTGGTTGGGATAGGTGTTTCGCATGCCACGGCGCACGACGTTTACCGAGGTAGGTAGTGGGTGGAAAAACGTGAAGGGTAGTCAAATCTAGCATGAGAGTATCAGAACCCCAACCGGAAGACTCGGTCACATAGATCGGGTTAAGCTTCCTCCTTGGATGGTGACCTTGGGATCATTATAGTCCACGATTAGAGCCATCGAGTGGTACGGCTGAGTGTCGTAAACAGTGGTTTAAGTGCATCGCCTCAATCACTTTACAACCGTAGTCCACTCTATTTTCAACCTTTCCTGTCTTTCTCCTACTGCTTCATCCAAATCGGCAGGCAAAAGACAGCAACTAAAATTGGCGTACGAAAGTGCATGATTGTAAAAACTGACAACTGAAACATGTCTTTTAGGGTTAATGAAATACATACATCCAGTTTTTTCCAATAGAAAGAAATGAAATATACGTTCTAAGCGAAATGAGAGCGCGTGCAAAATCGCCAACCAATATTGATTCCATTTTATTTCGGTTTCCAAAATGCTATCTGCAAACCTCAGTTTCAGGATCCGTAACTTCAGACATAATTTCTGGGTTGTGTAGAGGCTATTCATTATCTGATTGGTTCACTATGTGAGACGAGAATAGAAGCAGATTGGCCTTATGTTTGTTTAGCTGTGTAAACATTGTAACTGTTTTGATTAAAAAGATCAAATCACTACAGTGTGTTTGGACTCAGGGAGAACACACCACCCACAGAGATTTATAGGCCAGTCGGAAAGACATGTGGATGACGCAGTTTCGATCACGTGATGACCACCAAAATTCAAGGTCATCAACGAACGGAATGGTAACGGATGAACGGATCCAACGCGTGGGCGGGACGAAGGGGATAACAAATGAATCCAGACTTTACCATGACGAAAGGTGATATATTCGTTCAATGAAATGAATCAGTTAGATCGAAATGGAAAAAAGAACCTCTTCAGATCAACGGATTGTAGTTCACGAAAACGTCAATCCCCCAGGACAAAAAGTGCTAACACATAGAATGTTTTCTATTTAACACATTGAGGACTTGAGCGACATGTACCGATCGATAGATGTTCGCACATTCGAACAGAGCAAGTGGTTCTACGATTGTAAAAATCGATTATTCCTGAGTCCCATTGCGAAGACAAATACAAATACAACTCATCTAAACGCGGCTCGGCTCAATCTTTACCACATCTTTGGATTAGACAATGCGTGATATATGTGCACTGTGAACTGTTCGATTGCATTTGTATAACCATTGGAGCTGATTTAACTAACTCGTTTACAGTCATGCGTTTTAACATTGAGCAAATTCGCTTCGGAGCAGGCATTTTGTTTCAATAAATGCATCAGTTGGCCGCTTGGAATGGAGAACTGACAGGGATTAGTACAGGATAAACAATGCTCCCGGTTATATTGTTTGAATATTTTCCACCTGTTTTGTATTGTTCTCTTACGGGTTTTATTCATGTCTTTGAATGTTAATTTGATCAAGAGACATTTCCATTTCAATGTACCGCTTTACTATTTTTTGGTAATTTTCACATCAAATCTCGGGTTTTTCTCATTCGTAAAGTGTCTTATGACTCTATTGTGCTATCTGTCATTTCAAAACATCTACTCTTTCGTAGTCTGTTTTAGCCCTTAAATGAAAAGTTTTTAACAGGATCCATCCAGCCAAAGAGAAACCTCGAACTCTGTTTTAGGTACCAAATCTCCTTGCTGTCTAGAACACTCACTTCCTTCTTGATGAAGTGATATATTTTGTCAGATGTACTGACCAAGTGTTCTCAGATTAAACGCTTGAATACTCCCATGACAGCATTGAGAAAACGAGTCGGTGAGCAAACTATTGTTTTCGGATATTCCTAGTCATGCTCATCATATGGTGGAAAAAAATTCTTACATAATCACAGCCATTGGCTCATTTTAAAGTCAATATTCGGAGGTAGAGAGTAATGTGTGTGTGTGTGTGTGTGTGTAGGAAACTAACATGTTCTCAAATTGCTTGCTACTTCTTGGGATGGGGTGCGGGGTGGGGTGGGGTGAGAAAAACCTAGCTCTCTATCCATGAACTGCTCCCAAGCGATACGCCCCTTAAATCGGGGGTTTTACCCCAGTAAAGTGGGAGGGAGGCTCATGTTCGAGGTTATATTTGGAACGATGAACAAGGGAAGAATAGCTAGCTCATCTGGTTAAGCTGAAAAACTCAGAGTGAAAATCTTGCATGGAAGAGTCGAACTAGCTGGATCCAGACTATCCTCGGTGTGGAGCGGTCTACTGGACTAGAACATTGAAAGTAGGCATTTATCATAATAAACCTTTAATTGCTCAGTGGAATATACTTAGCAGTCAACACCTGTGAAATACCCAGGACGTAAGATTTAACTGAAGGAACATGGTCCCTCCCCCGCAAAGAAATACGCACTTCTCACCGTCTCGATCCTTCGAAGAATTGAACTCGGCTAACCAAAGATGCACTCGTACCACTAATCCGCGTTGGAAGTAGATGGTTTGTAAGGAATGGCTATTGGTGTATATCCATCCGTTCAAACCTGAAAATCCACAATTGAGTACCACACGTTAATACTATGATCTCTACCCAGACTAGTTTCCGGGATTGTTGTTACGGTGAAATCTCATGACATGGTGCCAACCTGTCTAGTCCAGTGAATACTTATTGATATATTCAATCGGTGGCAACGTCAGTCCCCCTTCCGGAAAATCGTATCATAATAGATTCAATAGGAAGTAAAATTGAAGATTACAAAATTCCGTCGAGTTTTCTGCCATTGCACTATTTATTGATAAACATACCTGCTTTCCGGATGCAGGATGACTGTTGCTAGGAGGCGGTAGATTTGTCGGTCGATTGGTAGATATGGATTTGGGCGGAACATTGGCCAACGGCTCACTCCCACGACTTTTGTCCTCTGATGCAACCTCGGCCCAATCGGTATCGGAGTAGACGAATTTGAGCAGTAAAGATTTGCCTAACTGAAGCACGCTATCTGGTGGCACTAGGATCGGACCGGTAATACGATTCCCATCCATACGCATCGCGGCCGGACCAGGTGGTTTAGCGAAACCGTCGAGGGACGGACTGACAAGCAAGGATTGATACGTGTTTGCAGTGAGCTCATTTGAAGGTCCACCTTTTGGAATACGAAGTCGCGAGGCACTGGTACTGGCTTGAACAACACTGAAAGTGCAATGAACTGGTCGAATATCCTGGTGACGCATCTAAATCGAGCAAAAGTCATTTCAGAAATGGAAAAAGAGGGTTAAACGTGAAAACGGAGTCTGAAGGATGCTGAGTTCAAAACAGTACCATAGATCCCGCATTACTACTCATAAATCAGTAAGTAGTGTGAATTAAAAGAACTGTGACCTAGCAGATTACATCGGGAATGTACACCGGAATTTGCAAGGAAGGCCCTATCTGAAGGAAGACTTTTGATTACAGATAATATACTGTCCCCTTAAGTTGCTGTCGGACCAAAACTGAAATGATTAAGTGTCCCTGAAGACGATATCTGAAGAAACATGAATTGGCAATTCCGGTCCGGGTGATACGAGCTGGTTAGCACAATGGCTACATACAAACGTCACATACGATAGGTTCCGAGTTCAAAGACCAGGCGGAACTGATGAGCTATAACGAGAGCGAAACTTGAGTCTAGTGCTGACTGAGTGTACAGTTGTTTGGATGAGCCGAGAATTGTATGTGAAGATGAGGTCTGAAGGAGGATCAGTTGTAATCCATTTTATTTAACACACACCACAAACAATTGTGAGTCAGATGCAGATTGAAAAAAGGAAATGTCAAAAAGAGGAGATGTGGATTCAAACAAAATTTTTGAATTATCTGTTGAATCATCGGTGTCTGGAATTTGTCAAATACAAAAAAATTGTCAGTCTATACTCAGACTCCAAATCCGCTTTCGCGCAAATTTCGTTATACACAATGCTTTATGCGAATATAGTGCAGGTTGCTCAAGAAATTCCGCTACATTCTCAAACTTTCAGTTACAGAGTGTTTAATATGGAAGGATTAGAAAAACGTCGCTAAAATTACACTGCATGATTACCTTTATAAACTTAATAGGGGGTGAATATCCGATTTGAGGACATGTTTGAGATACATGGACAGATATACAACCCAGTCAATGAAAATGTATTCAACAACCCACAAAGATTTTACGTAACACCAGTGTACGGTGAAACACACGCAAATTGTTATTCCGTTTATTCGTAATCTTCAATTCTGACAGTTACGTCTTTTTTCCCTATATTATGTATCCCAACCCCTCCCCCGTCCCGCGTTATTGTTATTGTTATTATTGTTATTGCGTTGGCACCATGTTTGTTCTCAAGCCGGTGCTAGGTGGGAGGTAGTGGCCCGGTGGAAACGTCACAAAATGAACACCCCGGGGGGGGGGCTGTGTGTTCGAATCCCACCACCACCACTGCCTGACTTTCCCCATTTGTGTGTTGAACGGCAGCTCTTTGATTGGCCGCTTCCTCCTGCCTGAAAATTGCATCTTTGTATATTCAGTAAAAGAAAGTGAAATGAAAAATAAAATTGAAGAAAAAAGTGCATAGATAAAACATGTGAAGGCGTGGACAACGGTGGACACAGAGGGGGGACGGGGTAAAATTCGTATCAAGATCACTTCAATTATTTTTTATTGCGATTAGATTTCCTGAGTTTTGCAATGCACATGAACTAACAGGATTCGGTCAACGAATGAATCCGGATTAACTCTTCCGTGCGGAAAACCAATTTGTCGGAGATGTGTACTGGTTAGTGAATGATGCACACTGTTTTCCGTGACTTGATTAGGACTCCCACACGGATAATGGATCGAAACATTGATACACAGTACCGCAGTCGTCTGAAGCGATCGATACCACACCATTGCATCTCTTATCATTTTAGGGCATGAAGATTTGCTAATCGATACGAAAACAGTTATCAAAGTAGCGTTTCCTTGTAAGGAGTATGGGTATGGGAGAATGGGTATTACTCGCGTCTAGCCCACCGCCATCACTTACTCGATCGACTAGGATATTAGGCGGAGGACCGACCATTTTGTCAATGGTACCCAATTTGATCGAACCGACATAGAGCCGATCAAATAGATCAATCAATGGAACGATTAATCCGTTCTCACAGGGTGCTTGATCCTTTTCCGAGGACACTTCAATCAAATAGGGTAGCAGATCACGTGCGGGCCTAGTGCTGTGCTGTGCTCCCGCAGTGGTGGATCGGGAACGACCGCGTTGCGGTGGACATCGTGGATGTGCTGGTGCCGCCGCTGGTGGACGACGTCCGTCTCGGCCGGGATTGGATCGATGTCGAATTTGGAACACACAGGAAATTCCCTCGTGCTGTGTTAATTGTGCTCTGGTACGCAATGGACAATCCAGTTGGTGTAAGGTGATTTCCCGTTCCAAGTCCATTCTGCAATATAATGATAGAACAGAGTGTTGTATTTCACTCGTACTGTGTTGTAGAATACGAATTTCTAAGAGAGTTATCAGAAAATGAATCTGGCTAAAACAACGAACCTCTCTTTTTCTGATGTGATTTGCCGAAATCGATAAATGTGACTTGGAGTGAACAGCTGAGTATAGTAAACCTCAGGAGGTCAAATGGAAGTATGCGCTCTGGAACATCCAGTGAACCCCATAGAGACCGCTAGACTTAGTTCTTTCTGAGGTGTGTCCGCTACTGGGACAGGCACTTAGAAAACAAAAAGAAATAATTTTAAAATCTGAATAAAATATTATTCGATTTCGCTACTGAAAATGAAACAAACGAACTTTCTATAACAATTTATCAAATGAATCTATCATTAATTGTTTTTCACATTGTTGTCTCTGGTATGGTATGGACAGTCTGTTTCGGAGATAAATTCTATAAAAGATTCGATTCCTTTTCATCGTTGCACCTTCAGTGTTTCACCTCAAGTGACCAGGAGTTCTATTATCAGTTACTATGTTTTGGATAAACATTACTTTCACATTGTTGCTTGGCAGATTGAAGTATTACGTTGAAACTGTGAATTGTTCATTAGCCTCGGTGGGATTCGAACCCACGCATGAATGCCACCTACACTTTGGACAGCGCACAGTCCACCAGCCGAGCTACGAGGCCACATCGAGAGCATAGATCTTTTCACAATCAACTTTCAGAGTCATATGGGATCTAACAGGTAGCGTATAAGCTTCCGTTGAAAAATGGAGAAGGTATAAATGAAGTAGAAAACCCAGATAAAAATGTGGATAAACCAAGTGTGCGTATCAAAGTGACACAATACCCGAGCCCCACGGTCTAAGACACTTAGCTATGTTAACCAGTTTTTAGTTGGAGGTAGGCAAGTACTTAATCCCATCATAACAGGGACCCGATTGTCAGGATGTCAAATACTACCACCACCACTGCCATCTATCTTCCCAATCTGCATTTGTTTGGACTATAGCTCCCTGTCATGAGATTCACTATCTCATTTCAAACTGTTGGCACAAATGCGAAACTATTCGTGTATAGGTCTAGCGAGTTGTTTAGACCTTTACGCAAAATTCACAAAATACAACGAGATGCAATCAGACAACGTCAGTTTGTGAACGGTGCTCAGTTCACTGTCATTCACACCGGATATGTTTTGAACCACGAAGGGCATACTCGTATTTTGAGGATTTATTACAACAAACTATAGTTACGTTTCACTACTACTAACTGCACGATATGGTATACGGTACGAATCACACACACACACCTTCCTGGTTCTGATAGTGATCACCGGCTCAATTGGGCAATTGGGTACCTTGGACGTTTGACCCCTTCGAAAGGGCGTATGATCCAATGAACTGAACATCGACCCCCAATGGACTGCGGACTCTGAGCTCCGTCCGGTTGTCATGCCGGTCTGGCTTTCTGGCCAAGGCTTCATGTGGCGACCCTGAATACACCTCCGACATAACGTACTGTTCGACCAGGGCAACTGGGAAGTAACATGCCCACAAACCTATGAACACATTCCTCCTATTTCTTTCTGTTCATATATTGTGGCACATTTGCCAGTTTTCTGTTATTCGTCACGTGTTGAATGAATGAATGAATGAATGAATGATAGTATACAGTAGAACTCATGTGTACAATCTTGTTAACCATATTATGCAATAAAGATCATTTTCAGATGTTCTACTGAACGCTCAAAAACGGCACAGGAGAGTTCCCAATATCTTATTGGGTACCATTGCATGCTATTTTAGGAGATCAGCATGTGACCGGTATGGGTAAGACAAACAATACCTATTTCGATCGATTGGTTTTTCTCTCTCTAAAGTGAGCGTGTCAGACCATAAACAGCCAGCTGTTGTTTCTCACACAATAACTCTCATCCACAAGGCGCCAAAAACCGCAAATTCTGACGGCTAGACACTTTTTCAATGCGAAAACGAAAGCGCAACAAGGTGCTCTTCTGTCTGGATGAAGAATGCTAACTGAACAAAGGAAAATAGTTAATCGCATGAACGAACCGTAACGGTTGGGATGGGATGAGTACGACAGAAATGAGAAGACCACAGACTGACAACTTACGGTAACCGTTCTCCTCGTGGTGGTATATGCATTTGCACAAGACAATAATCACGTGCATTGACTTGATTGGCCAATCCGTACTTTTCCAAGGTCCATGTGACCACAGTTTGTGCCGTGTCGTTCGAATTTAATTGTAATGTAATGTAAGGTAAATCACTGTTCAATGTATCCCCGTGGATTTTCACATTGTTTGCTAATTTGATCCATCCGAAGTGAGTGATTATTGTCGAGGGTGGAGAGGGTTGGAGAGGGGAAACAAGAGACGATAAATTTCAAACTAAATTAGGATGAAAAAATTCACACGATAAAAACTCCAGATTTAGAGATACAAAAGCCGACTGATCAAAAAAAAAGGAAACGAAAAAAAAAAACAAAACAAAACACGCAAGCGGTTTCATTCTCATGCAACCAAAAATTTCTTTCTTACTTCAGAATCATGAAGCCGATTTGGAATCTTGTCATGAAGATAAAAATCCCGGACTGGTTTTATTACCCGAACCCGTTAAAAAAAAATAAAACGTCTGAACACACTGCATTGTTTGTGGACAAACGAGAGGACTTTTTTCCGACCGGTAAACGGAAATCTCATACATCTCGTTCAGTGTGTCACTCTAATAGACAATCGTGTGCCCGATTTGGTTTCAACACATTCCTCCCAACCCGATTGGTCATCCATATCCGGCTGTAGATTAACATTCCGTGGGGAAATGCGCTTACCTGTTGCCAGGTATAGAGTTGGGCAGTCAGTGTAGTGAGTGGGGTACGCGTAAAAGGTGAGGCAAAGCGACAGACTTTAGATGAAAGTGTTTCCCTACTTTGAGCGCGAACACACACACACACAGAAAACGGTACCTATGTTACTAATGTATCAATCATCCCAAAAAACCGGTACTGACAACATTTTCCCCGGAAGTTCCGCAGTCCAAAAAGCGAATCCTTTGAATGAGTAGGTGAAAAATTTTCCTGGACAGAAGAGTAAATTAGATAGGACAAGACTAAACAAAACGGGACTAACAATAACCCTTATTTGAGAGACTGGTGATACAAAACTTCGGACAACTCACGGAATTGGTGGCCACACACGCGCACACCTAATACCAGTTGCACGTGTTTCTGTGTTTCAGATAGAATTTTCTATTCTAATACCCAGGATCAACAATGCTGACAGAGCTGTATGCACCTGAGATATTCCTTGATGTGTATATACCCACATCTGCTTTTATATGTGTATGTGTATGTATGTACATTTGTGTATGCATCTGTCCAGTTTTCTGACCAACAATTTGTCTATCTTTTCACCTTATTGATACCATCAACTATGCTAATTTACCAATCCCTTTGGATACCACACTGATTTGCATAGAAACACATAACACATTTGGTTGTTTTGTCTGAAATACGATCGAGGCCAAAACCGAGTAGAAGGAGAGTTGATTGTTCAAGTCCAATCATAACCTGATCAATAAGGAACAGATCGAACAGAATATACGGTAGATAAGTGCAGATTTCCATCCAAGAATACAATGTGCTAAGCACTGGTCAAAATACACGCACCCAGGCACATACATAGATGCACACATTTGCGTATAGTATTCTAGACACAAAAGTGTTTTGGACGGGAATACGAACAGAGATGGCACAACTAACAAGCTATCCATACAAAACATAGATCACCCAATTGGTGACTCAGTTATAGACGGAAGCCAACTTTGTGCTGTCAACAGCTGAGTTCCGACCCCGCTACCGAACAAAACATCTATTGGCCGATTGGTGCGACGAATATCCCGGTAATGATGATTACAACTACTACGAGGTTACACCGGGCTCGAATGCAGCCAAGTTCTGTTGTGTACCAGTATTGAGAACCTCATGGCGGTGGGTTTCCCTATGTGCACACACTCAACAATGTCGGGGTTTTTACAGCTAGGTTTTTTTTTAATGTTAGATAACAATTAAACCTAATATCCGGATTGTTGACCAGAGAGTGGTATCTGTGGGGGCGAGAAATATTTTGCCTAATGCCCCGCCCACGCCACCCGACTTCCCACATCGCGTCAACATGAGTTTGCTGACGGATTAGAAAGATTTGTCATCAAGATATAAAAGTATAGAAGAACAAACAAACAAACAAACCAATCTCTTCCGCTGAGAGACACTTTTATGATTCACTGTAACCGTTCTTCCATCATGACACGTTCAACAATTCCGGGGAGAAAAATAAGATCAAGAAACTAAAAAAAAACAATTGCTGGTTTGAAGCATTTGGTCCACCTTATCCATTTCATCAATATAGAAAGAAGACAAATGTCGCGAGATGTCAACATTTCCTTCAATCTTCTCAATCGCTTACTTCAAATAAACAAGAATATATATATATATCTACATACATATATACATATATGTATATATAGCACACGGGGTTATTCAGTTATGGTGAATGAACGTGTACAAGCATACAAAAATCACTAAACATAGAAGTAGAAGGTTAACTCCACGGAAAGTGTATTACCAGTTCACTGGCAATATATGGGTGAACTGACAACAGATTACCGGATACGCATGCCTGACCGAGCAGCGAAAGCCGCGAAACCGGTCGTACGCTTCCAGGGAAATTTTGTCCAGTCATTCACATACAACTTACTTCTTATGAAATATTCTACCAAGACCATCAGGTCACGTTTGTTGCGGTTAGTAGCATCTAACCCACTTACAAAAAAAAACATCGAATCACAGCATTGATTCTTCATTGGACTGGCTCTGAAAGAGCTCTCTATCCAATGGTTACCCGGTGTTGCAAACAAGGTTATTGTGACGAATATATATATATGCTTGTTTGTTTTAGCTAAGCGATTGAGAAGATTGAAGGAAATGTTAACATTTCGCGACATTTGTCCTCCTTCTATATTGATATATATATATATATATATTTCACACTTGTCTGAGGACAGACTGTATGCCCAACAAATCATGGCACAATAATCTTTATAAAAAGAAAAATGTTCCATGATTGGCTTGTGGGCTGAGTACTGCCAGGTTGCCCAGGCCAAGGCAGGTGAATTTTCTTGAGGAATCCACAACCGGAGCCTTCGGCTAGCCAAAGCCTGACCCGCAAGGCAGCGGGGCGGTGTGCGAAAACCGCAGTCCACTGGAAGCCGGTGTCTAGTTAATCGGATCATACGCCCTTCGGACGGGGTCAGACGTCNACACCTCAATGCCCAATCGAGCCGGTGACCACTGCCACAACCGAAAAGGTGTGGGTGTGGTTCGTACGTCTCCTCATGGTAGGTTTGGAATCAGGGTTTTTGGCCAACTCCCCTAGGTGAACTGCCAGTGGTCCACCAACCCGGCTATAGCCCCGGATATCGGCTTTTCGTCCTCTCACTTTGGTGGGAAAACACCTTCGCCGAGAGAAGGCAGTGAGTAGGGCTTCCTCAGCAGAGGCTATTTGAGACGCTTGGTCGTATGGGGGCATTTCGTGAGGTGCAAGGGCAGGGTGACCAGCCGCAACCCTAGACACCCACCCCCAACCATACTGAGGCCTTGGTTCTATTCATTGATCAGACGTTTGGTGCATTCTGAACCGTTACGATCCAAACTCAACGTGGTGTAGAACTTCTGTGTAAATTCAAAACAAGTCTGTCCTAGCAACATGTAAGACCTGACTAGGAATCGTGAATGATTTTAACTCAATTGCCGGAGGATGAGCTTCTTAAAAGGCATCGGCATAGATCCGGTCCCGTCAGGGAGGACGAATTGCAACCGGGGGAGGGGGAGGCGAGGCTCAACGAAAACCAAACAACTGCATGATCGTGTTTCTGACATTTCGCGGTCTCGATTCGTTTGATGCAAGCGAACAATCACACGCAAACTGTTCCAGCTGCACAGTAATTTTTAGTTCAGGAAGGGAAATCTAGCTCTATGCCCAGAAAATGGATGCCATTATTATTATTATTATTATTATTCGAAATGAAGAGGTGAACAGAGACGCGAGGTAGAGAGGGTATCAGTCTTCGAGTTTGGGCTCCTAATCATATGTTATCGAATAATGTACACCTAAGGGGACACCGTTTCAAACTACTGATTCCAAAGTCTCGACTGGATTGCCGGCGCCAGTCTTTTGCTGTCAGAGTATGCAAATCTTGGAATGCCCTTCCATCTCATGTCGTTTGTGCACCCACTATTGAATCTTTCAAGCAGAGACTCGACAAAATCTTGGCACACCTCACATTCGTACACTAAAGGCAAACGGAAATTCACTGTAGCCTACATTCTCTATCTCCTACCCGGATCTGTATGTGACTCCTTTTTCGATGTGTAACGATTCATCTGTGTAAATATCCTATGGGGCAAGAGAAGCACGAGCTTGGAAGCTATTCCCATAATAAAACTTTGACTTTGGATGATTAACTGGACACAGTGAAAGCTGTGGCAGCGAACCCGTAGCAGTAATCATGTTGTCATTTCGTACCATGTCCGAATGCTTGACGAGTGGTGTATGCAAAGCACCCGGGACGGGGGGGCGGGAGTAGGTATGCTGTACTTAATCTACTCTTATTTTCTCTTCATCTCTTTCTCTCTCTCAAAGCAGGCCTGTCCGAGTACCATCGACCATGTGTGCTTGGCAATGGCCTGTGAAGTGAATTTCGATACATTTCACTGTATGCGGATGATGTCAATTTATTCCGCAGAATCTGTGGGACCGAACAATTGGAATGCGATGAAACTCTTTTCTAATTCTCTTCTTTATTTATTCAATATATACAAATGTGCAATCAACTTTCAGGAAGGGGGCCGTGGACATACAAACGCTGCGTGGGGAAAATATAGCAATGAGAAAGATGAACAGCAGTGGAGCGGTTCGAACCCGGGACTCTCGAGTCATAATTTGATAACCACCGCCCCAGCCAGCATTTTCAACCTATGACAGCGGAGTCGAAAGTTTCCGTCGAAGTGTCATAAATTCACTCACTGTCGCGGGACTGCCTATCAGAATAATACATTGAAACGGATGACATTCGTTTTTTCTCTCATCTTTAACTGTAGCCCAGAAAAGGCTGGGGCGTTTCACAATGAACCGATCTGGTGATTTGCGTGTTTCCTAACTGGCATAGGTTACCGAATGGTGCACAAAAGTCAGCAGAAAAGTAAACCCGGACAATTGGTTTAATCTCGTTAGGGTCTCACCGGAAGCGCGCACCCTGTCGGAATCGGAATCACGAACCGTCCGAGTCGAGAGGTGAAACCGTTAACACACGATCTAAGTAAGGCCAGCACACTTACATTCATGTTTATGCGAAGTAAACGCGTTGTGTTGATTTCCGAAGAATTCACTGTTATTCTGTTTCGCCTGTTCGCCGAGCTTGGCAATTTGTTAGCAAACGTTTCATCACCAGCCGAGGTCACAAGCACTGATGATGATGTCACCACGGCTGGCGATGAAACGTTTGCAAACAAATTGCCACGCTCGGCGAACAGGCGAAATAGAATTCAGTTCACTCGAGCTACGAGACCCGTTTTTTTAATACGTTGTCAATTCACTGTTAAATTTTTATTTAATTTTTAAATTTCCGAATATGATGCATTGTTTGTCACTGATTGGCTTCATCTTCTAGGTGGCAAACACCGGTGCATGACTGAATCCGTATCACTTTATATTCACAAGAATCGATCAATTTGCAGTAGCCTGTGTTTTTTCCTACAATTTGAGATCGGTGATGCTCCTGGCCACCTTTTGCAGTGATCAACTTTATTTGTGCTCCTAAAGTCATTTTCAAGTTCATGTTGGATATCGTTTTATCTTGAAAATAGTAACCAAAGGCTTCCAGACGGTGTAAATCAAAGCATTCGTCATCATAATCAGAAAAGCTAGTAAGTATTTGTCTCCTTCGCCACTGTTTATGCATAAGAACAGAAGTAATCGCTCTACCGCACTTTCAACGGTTTGGTCACGTTTTGTATATGTCTGCACATCGTCTACCCTTCCGTGCTCTTTTTGCACAGGCTGGGCAGGGCTGAAAGATGCGCCGCGGCGGTCAGACCATGACATGGTGTAAGCTTCGTTTGGTGCAACCATCTTGGAGACCAAGGGATTGCCATTGGTAAAGGACGCTGAGAGATATGATCCAGAATCGAAATCAGTGGTGCGAATACTGCACAATGTACCCGTTGAAATCCCGTGCCACGTAAAAAAAAGCGAAAATCCAATATACACAGAAAATATAAAAAAGTGTGCGGTGAAATACGTAAAAAACATATTGTTATTCCTTTTATCTATTGTAACTGTTTAACCTTCTTTATATTCCGTTCTGTTTCCCAATCCGCCCATCCCTTATTTCTGTTATTATTGTCGTGGCGTTGGCGCCGTACTTGTCCACAAGCCGGTGATACATATATATATATATATATTTATGGAGAACAGATTAATTTTTTCATTTTTATCTTCTCTATATAGAATATGCAATTATACTATTCTCCGGAACGGGAAGGCGACCAATCAAACGGGGTCGCCAAACAAAAGATAACAAAGAAAACAGAGGAGCACACAAAATATACAAAAATATACTAAATGAAAGTGGTTCAGAAGTCAATCGTCTCTGTTATGCATCCTGGTGGTAATGAGCTGTACTCTGTGGGGTACCGGAGCGGTATATTGGGCAAGCGTTTGCAGTCTTTTTGGTGGTAGACAGCTTTGCTGTCACCCGGTGCTATACCACAAACACACCTGATCTAGAGGGGCCCGATGTGATTCGCCACTCCAAGTCCCGGATATCAGATTGCCGGTTATCATCACAGAACAGCAGGTGTTCGTGACAATGGGGTTCCACCCTGTATACTGTTCATCAAACACTGGTGAGTAATAAAAACATGTCTTAGCAGCTTGATGTGCGAATCATTCCGCCGCATTTCTTTACTGTCCACAAATGAGTTAATGTAAAGAAGCTTTCAAACCATC
>UZAN01048583.1:0-12894 GCA_900618425.1 Echinostoma caproni | reverse complement strand
CAACCACCCGCCTTTCTGACCTCATCACCAAATGCCCGAGGACAGCAGCTTTTACCTAGTGCTTTTTTGTTGTTGAAACTTTTATAACCCACAATGGATGCTGTCTATTCGGCAAGTTCTTCGTGTTCAACCGATTCGGCAGCAAAACGTTCAAAATGCACAAACCAATCCCACGATGTTTCTTTATGATGCTTCGTAAGTTTGGCGATTCGATCCTGTCTGGAAAGGAATTCCAAGTGAGCCATTCAAGTCCCATTGAACGGGGAAACAAACGTTTACACTTATCTCAGTTAACTGAATTTCTTTACAGCTCATTTTTTAAATTATTCGTGATAGCTAGGGCGTAATTTGCTCACCGTTTTCGCAACAAATTGGAAAAGGTCGTTAGCGTAATCTTTGAGGAAAGACGCAAATAAATCCGCCAGCATTTGACTCATTCGGCTTCGTATTAAATTATTGATTTTTGGAATCATTGCATGAGTTGTATTAAAACAGATTCATAGGCGTTGTTTGTTTAATAAAGTGTTTTACTTTTGTTGCAACAGAGCGTCTGTAGTAAGTACTGGTTCCCAGGTTTGAATTTCAGTAGATTTAGAGAATATACATTGCTGATACCAAATGTTGTACCAAAAATTACACAACTCAAACCACCCTTGTCGCCCACTTTTGACATTTTATCAAACGTTCATCTACGGGGGCATCCATTCAAAGTAATACTCCGAAAATCTCTACTGAACTGTCGATGTCATTCCATCACCGTCAGAGTGTGCACTGTCTGGAATTCCTTACCATCTCATTTCGTTAGTACGACGACGAATGAAACTTTCAAGGTAAAAGTTGACGAATCATTACCACACATTACATTCCAACATTCATAACACACATAACACAACCGATACAGCATTTGGAATTTTATTCATCATTGTTGCAGTTCAATTCGTGTAAACACCCTATGGGACAAAAAAAACATCTACTTGTAAGTACTGCACACATTAAGACTGACTTTCAATTCGAAGAAGATGAATTCTAACAAGGGTGATGTTTACGATACCAATGAAAAGGATCTACGTGACTGTTCCCATCAGTTCTCTTCATTCTGGTCTACGGTGCACATCAATAAAGAGATATATATATATGGACAAATGTTCGTTAAAGTCAAAAATAAAAGAATACACGAGTGTCGTCTCGCGTAAAAATGCACCCTGTTGGCTAGCTAGCATCCATATAAACATTATTTAAAAAAATAGAGCAAATGAATTACCAAAATTGCCAACTGATTGCGTCATAATGTACTTTCGGTTTCATATCATTGCTTGCCCTTGATTTATACAACGAAAAACGTAATGTGCCATCATGCGGGATCAGAAAAAAATCGCATGGATTTGCTGAATTCAGGGATAAGCTAACGACCGGCGGTTGTGTAGATATCATGTGTTTTCCGGAAATGAATACCAACGTGATATTTCACATTTTCTGCGAACTGACGTCCAAGGAAGCAGTGGACAAACCATTTAGCCTAAAGTTCCATATATGTCTGCAGTCTATCGATGAAGAAAACTTATTTGCTTCAAACACGAACGACTTCATGTAAACGTAATTATCCGGAGAGGTTTATATGACGATGCACGAAAGGAAAACGGAGGATGATTGAGGTTTAAATGATCTATCTTGCTGTTTCTGTCAAGGGAGGTAAACCTTACGGTAATGTTTAGCAAAAGACCTCGTTTGCATCACGTAGTAAACCAGTTACTGTTCAGTTTATCCTCGATCACATTTCACCATGGTATATCAGTTGACATTGATTTGCGTTATATCGAACACACACAATGAGAAAACATTCAAAGAGGACAAGAGAATACTTTTCTCCTCATTGGTTTTGACTCAGTAGGGATACAGAAAACCCTATCAAAGCGATCCAGCCAAATCGGAGATTTTAGGCCGAAAGATAACCTTAGAGCACTACCGCAGGCCCACGAGTATGAATAAGTAAAACCGAGGTTTGCAAACAGAAAAATCTCGTTCAGATACCAGTGTCATTATTATCGGAGAAATAAGGTCGATTGTGCATTTTCACACACACAAAGCAATCATCAGCATCGACAATTTGCGCCCCTAAATTACCGCACCAAGATGAACGAACCTGCTTCATCAAATAGTTATCCTGTGTTGTTTAGAAGTGGAAACTATACACGCACACATTCTGCATGTGCGAAAGCTATGGTATCAAGTATGTAAATGCCGGGTGCGAAATACCAAATGGAACTTTCCTAGTGATACAGATTCTTGTTCACACACGGATTCAAACATTACAAGAATGTTGGCATTTAGCTCACAATTACTTGTGAGTGGTGCCATGGGATAGTTGATATATATAATGATTTGAACTGATTATCCTTTAAACTTTATCTTCACGCACAATCCTCAGTTCATCGATTCATCCATACACTCGGAAGCACTATAGACTCGAGTTTCGCTATTATTATAGCTCATCAGTAGCGCATATCCACCGTCCCGTCCGGGATTTGAACTCCGGACCCATCCCATGGAACGCATGTGTGTTACCACTGTGCCAACCAGCTCACAACAAGGCCTAACCAAAGTACCGATTTATGTTTATTCAGGTGTCGTCTTCAAAGATAATCAGTTAGTTCAAATTAATAAATATCACAAGAATGACTCGGTTATGCGATCAGAATAATTTAAAAGAAAACTTGAAAGATTTATATTTTGTCATATTATTGTATTTTATATATATTATATATATAATTTTATGTATTATATTATTTTGTCCTATCTGTAAGCAAAGTGAGGGGTAAGTTCGGAATAACTATGGATTGATAAGAAGCGCAGTCATTTCTGATTTAAACTAGTATAAAATGGAAATTCTGTTCATGGAAATCAGTTTTTTCTATCTTAAGAACAACAGGACTGATATAAAGAGAAACCAAACATTGCTTTACAACGTTTCTTTGTTAGTTACACGCAAAAATATTAATATATTACCATAATACATGAAAATGAAATAATATAGTAATAATACATAATGTTATATTCCCTAACAATATTAAAATTCGAAGCCTGTGCGATTCATTTTGCCCTTTGCATTCCTGTTGAAATCAGTCTAATCGGAGGGGGGAATCACTGATTCCACAGCATTTGTGCACCACGCATCCGGTTTTGGAATTTATGCGTGACCCATTTCATTGCAGTTCAACAAACGCCTCATCAGTAATTTGATCTGCGAGTGACAATACATTGATGGCAAACCACAGAACCGGTGATATACCTGATCCCTACCGGAAACCGTTTTTCAAGTCGATCGTTCACATTATTTGATGGAATTCTTTCATATAAGTTAAGGCCCCATATTATTGAATAAAAATGGAAATCTGCTACGAAAAATCCACACATCTAAAAATCTGGTTGAGCACTTATTGGAGAATCTGTAGTAAAACGGAAGTATTGGAATCTAAACCTGCCATAAGCTAACATTTCGGGAAATGTAATTTGTAAAACCAGCTTAGAATCCTACACATCGGTGTTAGTTTCTGAGATTTGAAAGACACACTACGGTTACCAAACAAAGAATCAATAACATGAAAACGTTGTCATTCATTTGTCAATTTTTGTAAATGGACAAGACCAACCTTTGTAACTTATTGCAATATATTCTAGCAATCAAAGCTCCTTATGTTTTACTTTGCTAAGGAAGAAATATAATATAATAGAAAGAACTATAATAGAACACAATGAATCCTGTGCAACTGTTTTTCGGGAAATGAAGCCCAAATGCTCGTCTTGGATTAGTGCATATGAAGTGTTGAAAAATGATCGCCAAATAGTGTATTCGATGCTACTTATTCCCTCCTCTAAAAGTATTATATCTCTTTCACACATCGCCGGCAGATCCCAAATTACTAAACAAACTATAATTGGTTATATTTATCAGGCAGGTAACCGCTTTTATCTAAAACTCCAACAACACTTTTGGTCGCCTTTTTTGCACCGTATGGCAAATCTTCTTGCTAGCACAGTTTTCCGGCTCTCTGTAAGTGTGGCATTTTTGGAAATTCAGAAAAATCACGGATCGTAATTCCTGAAAGTAAAGTGCATTACAAATATTGTTAAATTTCAAATGGGAATTCTTCGTGTATATAGCAAATGAAGCGTGAACTGAAAAGCTCGGAAGCATGGGACAGCTGTTTCGATCTGGTTTGGTCTCATCAGCAGTGCGAATCCATCAACCCGACNTCGAACCCGCGACTTCATGGGCAGAACGCAAGCATGCTACCCACTACGCCGCCGGGCGGCTGATCAGACCGTATTTTCATTTCCATTTACACTATATAGCACAACCCATCTTTGAAAGTTTGTTGCGGGCCACGGACCCTGCTCAACTCAGCACTAACCTCCAGGGTTATGACTCAGTTGTCCAGTGCTTCCGAGCTTTTCAGTTCACGCTTCAGTTGCTATGTACACGACGAATTCCCATTTTAAATTTAACTAAATCCTCAATTACCCACGTGAAATATTGTTAACCTCGGACGAAAAGTTCAAACAAAAAAGAATGCACCAAATTAGTTTGGGGCAAATAAGAAAGTTGCACAAATTACGATAACTCTTATTTGAAGAAAATGAATGAATACATACAATTTTTTTATGCTAACGTATTTATGCAAAAATATGCATTTGTTGACGGATCGGTGACGGAGTTTATTCCATTTGACAGTCGAGTTTGGTCGCATGCGGCGTTAAAGGTAGAGTGAATCGATGAGCTGTATCTTGGTTTCCACCTTGTTTAGGCCTCAACACTGTTGCGAATCTTCGTGTTCACGTGAACANCATCCATTTCATCAATGTAGAAAGAACAGAAAGGTCGCGAGATGTCAACATTTCGTTTAACCTTCTCAGTCGCTTACTGAAAACAAACAAGCATATATAGAACAAGGGTTCATTTAATCATGGTGAGTGAACGTGTACAAGCATACAATGATCACTAAACACGGAAGTAGAAGGTCATTTGACGGCAAATGAATTTATTGTATCAGAAACGTTTGTACCCATAAGGTCGGGTGATGTAATCGAAGAAGCAGTGCTTCACTAATTGCCAAGAATTTAGCATTGCGATTAAAGAAAAGTGAGTGGAAAGGTGAATTGGGTCCACTGTGCGTCTTGATATCATGACATGTTTTGCAACAGGATTTCTTGTGATCACTTGGCTGTCAAATATCGGTTGCATCATTCATTTCACCGACCACTTTGGAATTTGTTCAACCATCTGTTTTGAGAGCTGACGGTTTGTTCTGCCTAAGCATGCGTCACTGCAACTTCAGATGAATTGGTATACAGTGTGCAAGATGGAACCGGTTTACAAGCCATGTTTACATTTTGCCAAATCAATTCCACGCGTAGAGGCAATGGGTCTGAGTTGAGCAGATGGTCTACAGAGCTGACCTCAACTTTTGATGAACATCATTGTAAATGTGGTCATTTTTTTTAACGTTTGGTATTCGTTACCTTTTGGGAATGGTCTACTGTGAGTATCGATAAACCTTTTCGGGTAACCATAGTTTAGTAACGTTCTTCTTAGGTAATCCTCTTCTTCCTTTAATGTAGCTGGAGAACAAATGTTTCTCGCCCAAAGAAATAAGGTTTTCACAAGTCCACGTTTGTAAGCCACGGAGGAGAAGCCGAATTCGTGTAGGTTTTAACCAGCCCATGTGGCATTTTGCTATACTGAGCGTCGTTTGTCCCATTTATTCGACTAGTAACTTTTATGTCTAGAAACACTACAACGCTGTTTGATTTCTATTTTATAAAATCGATTTAATGTGCTATATATGTCTAATTGTTTTAAGTTAGTCATTGAGAAGATTAAAAAAGGTTGTAACATCTAGCATCGTTCGTCTCCTTTCAGTATTGAAGTTATGAATTTGCTTTACTCAAAACGCGAATAAAGCCCAATTATTTTAGAAAAAACAGCAGCGAACGACAAATCTGGAATCCTCGCAACTCAAACGGCCGAATCACTTACCTCGGTCAAAGTGGGCAGAAAGTGCAAATGTTTGAAGTAAATGATAGGCTCTTTCAAGAGACATGCTGTAAGATAGCCCATTTCCGGACTCAACAATAGGACTACCGTTATTCTTTCATTTTCAAGGTGAATTGCAGACAAAAAACAATCTATATTCGTGAATGCGTGAATACATGTGGACTTCAGAGACAGCATGCACGGACGTAAGTGAAAAACTCAGTGTCTGGGTTTACTTATTTGTCAATCAATTTCAGTTTGTTCTGGCCCAATTTACCGTGGATTTATTTGTAATTATCTCCAAGAGGTTTATTAATGCCTTGAGTTTCACTATTTAAATGTATTATTTTTGCTTTGAAAAAATCACATGCTGCCTAGAAGAACTGACCCCCTAATGCTGAGGATACATCAAATTTCTCACAGCGAAAAGGACGATTACTCTGGTTGATAAGACTGTCGCTTTTTTAATTTAACTCCTACCAAGTGTATACATGATTTTTTGGGGGTGAGGAAACACTTCCTTGAATATCTCCAATACTTTGAGCATTCAATGGTTTGACAAGCTATGATGACAATATCGTTACAGACAACAGTGTTAAGAACATAAAGAGATATCAACAGCAGGCAAACCCCACAAAGCGGTTGTATTCCAAGTAAGATAAACTATATCCGAATAATTGTGGTGTTGTTGTTCGTGTGTGGAATGTCCAAGCCCAACCACCGAAACAACAATATAAATCACTGCTGTTGAGTGTGAACAAGGGTGAACGCGTTGTCTAGACACTTCTGACAGAATTTACATAAATGGCCACGCAACTCCCGAATGGCCGTTCGTTTCATAAAATCATGGAAGACGCAGCCTGAAGTAATGTAGTTACTTGATTGCTGACCTTGAGTGAACTGTTAAAGTTAACTAATTAGGTTTTATTATTCATCTGAAGTAATTTTTGTGTTCAAAGAAGCATTTTTTCTTTGTAATTCACCATGAGATTACGGTCATGATCCAAGGAAAGTTTCTATCATATCCGATGTGATTAAACAAACAGTGCTAACGAGCTGTTTGTGACCCGTTAGCAATGCTTACCTTTTTGTCCGGGACAGGACTCGAACCGCGTACTTTCGAGTTAGGATTCAACACCCTCACTCCGAGCCACACGGTTAACGGCCATCACTTTCGACAAATGACTCAAATAATTTAGAGTATCAAGCTTGGATTAGCCCATTCGGTTTCTCACAGGCACCAGCAGGATCTTCGGTGTGGGTTTCATTCTTTGGGAGAACGTTAATTCCCGACCAGTTGAATTCATTCAAACACTACGCAAAGATTTGTATTGACCGACACAGATACAAAAGGTACGCACTGCTGACCAGACCCAAAAGGAAAGAAACAGCTGGCCAGTGTTTTTTGTCGGCCGTCATAAATCTTTCCGTTGCATTTAAATGTACTAAACTGGTGGGGAATTAGTGGTTTTTCAAGGAGTGAAACCCACACCGAATATCCTCAACAGTGCCTGGTGCCGGTGGAAAAAAATGAATGGGCTAATCCAAACACTCACCCGCAAACCAAATATAGAATAATATTGATTTTAACTGAATATCCTCCGGACTACACCTTCACGCACAATCCTCAGTTCATCGATTCAACCACATACTTGAAAGCACTAGACACGAGTTTTGTTCTTATTAGAGCTCATCAGTAGTGCATATCCACCGTGGCACGGTGGTAACGCACATGCTTTGTATGCGACGGTGGATATCGGCTACTGATGAGCTCTAATAAAAGCGAAAGTTGGATCTGGTGCTTCTAATTATATGATTGAATCAATGAAATGCGGATTGTGCTGCATCAAATATCAATTATCCCATACCACTACTCACAAATAACTGTTAAATGTGGATATGCCGAGTTACACATTGAGGGATTCAACATCAGACTGACTGACCTGTTACCGAGTATCGCTAAAGTATCAAATGTTGTTGACCAGCCGCATCTTGTGTGTTCTATCAAACTCAGGAACTTCTGTTCAGGTCGTGTTCGCCAACCGCGTTCGTTTGAACGGAAGTCGCTGGAAAGTTCATAGTTCCTCAGGCGAAGATGGAAGCCTACATTTGACAATTTCTCAACCCTGTAACCGACAAATGAGGATACATTTGGTTGGTTCAAAGCAAACTTAGTGGACACAGAACATCAGTACCGAAAAATGTTAATGCGAAAACAGAAGATACTTAGCGAAAACCCCTTGAAGGCACTGAAGGAACTAAAATCGAATTATAATGTGGTTGTTCTACATCCAGATAAGGGATCCGGTGTTGTTGTGATGGACAAGTTTTGTTATAAAGGAAAGAATGCGATTTATCCTGAATGATGACAGAAAGTTCAGAGTGAATAAGGCAACTGATCATCCGCAACAACTGGAGAAGAAAATCCGTATGGAACTGAAAACGGTGATGCAAGCAGGACTGGTTTGAGAATACACGATGAAACAATTCCGACCGAGAGCTAGACGCTACAGATTGACGGTTTGCCAAATCTACACAAAAAAGGCATTCCACTGCAACCCATGTGCAACTCGCCACAAAATAAATTAGCCAAGTGGTTAGCAAAATCCCTAAACCCCGTGTGAGACTTCATTTCCCACTACAACGTAAAAGACAGTTTTCAAATGTGCACATTAATGAAAGACAACAACATTCAAAACAAACACGTTGTTACTATGAATGTAAACGCATTTTTTCACCAATTCCCCCTAGTGTAGACAATTGCGTTTATTCGTCAAACTATAGAAGAAAAGAACATTCACGTTGTACTATCAGCGGATGAGCTGGAGCGGGTTTGCTGTTGTGTACCCATAATGTGAAGTTCTTCTTTCTAGGTCAACGATATCAACAGATAGACGAAGTCGCTATGGGCAGTCCGTTGGGGCCCATTCTTGCAGATATTTTCATAGGACATCTGGCACACCAATTACGGGATGAAATTGAAAATCTGGATATATACTGCCGGTATGTTGATGATATATTCCTAATCTGTGAGGAAAGGAGGACGGGAGGAGATTATTTGAACGCTTGAATAATCTTCACCCTATCATTACCTTGACACGCCACACCAAAACGCGAGAGCATCGCCTTTCTAGATCTGGAAGTTTCTAGTCGAACGGATGGATCAATCAGAAGATCTGTGTATCCAAAGGATTCATGGTCCAAACGATATCCCCATTTTACAATTTCACAGATATCCGAAAGGGTTCATCTTGAAGCACATCCAACTCAATTGTACACGGGAAAAGACACTTGGTGCACATAAGATGAGAGTGATCCTGTAACTACCTTTCAAGGGTGATGATGTCAGTTAACTTATTGACAAGAGCTCTAAATCGGCCGTTATTTGCACCTACTACACACCTGATTTCATTGTTTTTACAACCGCCCGGTTGGCAATACCATCGGTGAAAGAACTGCTGTCTCCCCACACCAAATCTAATTGTATCTATAAATTCAAGTGTGGATGCTCGGCCATCTACATAGGCAGAAAGAAGAGACAACTGCGTTACAGATTAACCGAGCACATCCCGATCTGGCTTCAGTAAAACAATGAGTTGGAACTTCTGAAGTGTGATGTCACCGATGACCCGTAGGAAACTCAGTTCATCGATCACGCAACACCTGGTCGAAATGAAACAGTGTCATGCTGCACAATGCGTTCAAAATCCTCTACAATACAAAAAACTAACGTTCTGAAATAGGCCGAGGCACTAGCTATTCAAAATTACCATCCCCAACTGTGTAAACAGCTGGAATGGCGTATCACTCTGGCTTTACCTTGGTAACAAATGTGTTTGGTGAGTTATTTAGAATGGAATCTTTCTCCGCCTAGGATTCTGTTATTTGTTTAATGATCACATAAATTGCACGTGTACAGATGCAGCGAAATGATCCAGGATACATTATGCAAACCGGTGATTTTGGTTTCTCTATTCAAACTGCAAAACTGTTGAACAATCAAGTTTAAATCACCTGAATTGACAGTTTGATCTCAACGATCTATGTATTCACTTGCTCCGAGATGGACAATGAAACCACATCTGGGGAGATGAACAAATAAATAGAGCATCTTGACCCTTGATGATTTGTCTTGTGGATTTACGCGTAAAAGTAGCACATGCGACAGATTGCTACCGAGCTAATTGTTGGACAATTCTGCTTCGACAGTTATGCGACCAACTGCGTGTAATCCTTCTGATTGACGTGGTAGTTGAGAGTTGTAATTCACCTTCGTATCCGTTCGTCATGACCGGAAATTCTTCGCAGATCCGAACTGGGAAAATATTGGTTTTACGTCAACCTGAATGAAAATTAAAACATCATTTTCTCGATATGAACTTTAATAACTCAATTTATTTCCGGAAACATTTCACTGTATCTCTTCAAGTGCATACTGGAAAAAAAGACAACAAAGACTAAAAAGTCACAGGTACCGTGAAGGAGCTGTTGGTGTTACCTTTGTTCATCTTTCTATCCAGACAGAACTAGAGTTATTCAGTTCAGGCTTCCATTGTTTTATAGTTATCGCCTCTGCAAACTGGAGCAAGCGAGAGTTTTGCGTGAAGAACACAATTGAATGCCATGGTCATGTTCACCTGAAATCCAGTCTTTAACACGGGACGAGTGATCGATGACGCTAGTGTGCGGCGTTGGATTCACCTTTGACCTTGGGTGTTATTCGTTCACCAGTTTAATAACCCACGATATGATGTGTTCAGCTACACTTTGTCTAAGCTTCCACTCAGTCCTGCCTAGGAAGGTGGCCGAGCATCTATATTGGCAAACTGGGAAAGCTGTTGCTGGACTGAAGGAGCCGGTGTTCTGTCACCTCAAAATTGACACTTTCAATCGAACCCGTCTGATAACCAGAAACAGAAAGATCTATTATTTCATGAAAACAAGGACCTTATCTTTTTACCTTACAAGGACGATCACGTTTCGAATGTGATGAAACAGTCTACCATTGCAGTCACCAATCAGATCTAAAATGCACCGAAATTGTCCTTCACCAAAAATATCAACTGAGTATTACCATCGCTGAAAAACATTGCTACACTCCCCTTTCACTATGCTCCCCCGTCTATCACCCCACACATGGGAAACATTCAGTGAGAGTGAACATGAATCAGTTGGATGCAATCAACAAAAGTATAGGCGAAATGCAATCAATCGCTTGTTTACATCTCTGCACCACAAGCATGAATCTGTTCTCTGATGGTTGAATCTTCCGGAAACTTCTAAATCCGCTTTTTTATTTATTTATTTATTTAGTTAGTTATTTAGTTAGTATGTTCCATGTTCATTTAAACATACCTTAATACCCTCGGGTTAAGCAGAGCTGAATATCACGAGGCGCGTCCCCGAATTGTGAATACGAGGAAACCCTCATCGAAGAAGGTTAGCTGGAATACGTTGTGGCATACCGCAACAAATAAGCAATCGAGAACACACAGCGACGGCACTACCGAGGTGTGGTAGGTTTCAGGCTGGTCACCTGGCTCCTGTTTAAAAGCCGCACAAGCCTAATGACGGTATCGTGACAAAGGTCGATTTGATTGGCCTTTTAAAACTAAAGTCATTAACCTTCTCACTTCCGGGCGAGGGATTAGTGTCTTGCAGTTTGCAATTGGTTGTGTAAAAGCTAGAGTTGCGCCCTCAAAACAAAACCGCCGAGTGACGCTGGGGAAGTCTCCCGTACCAAACAAGGAAGTCTATGATCATGTCCGGAGCCACGTTATCGTTTCCAATGAGCCAGCTGCCGTGAAGTAAAGTAAAACACATATAAAGCCTCCTCTATAGGATTGCAAATGTAATATGACTTACAAGGTATTTCATGGTATGTTCATGGACCAATCATGGTTCAAATGCCTATTAATGGACCCAACCATTGTTGAAAAGAAATATCCCTTCATTGTACGGTTATTCAGCTTCCAATTATGAAAACTACTTCTTAGAAATCCATGAAGAATCTCAATATGAATCTCAGGGTGACAACCATTGATTTGACATGTTTTAAACGGTTTGAAAATGCACCGATTCTCGAACGTAGATGTTTGAAGCAAACTGCGACACTTTCAGTAAAACATCACTTCTATAGTGAGAAACTGAAATTGACTGACGTATAGTAATCGAATGTCTTACTGACGTTGACCTCCACTTTTTCCCCTTTGTTTTGACAGGCTGTACAAGTTGTGAGACGCCCAGCACAGTGATACAAGACACTGAGAGCGAAGACCAGAAATGAACCCACAAGTAACATTACCTCTTTTTATTTTAACAATTTCATATTCTTATAGTGTTGTTACGTCTTGCACCAATATAATATCGCCCGAATCCGTCCATTCTTCTCCTTGATCGAAACACACTACACCAGTTCTTCGTGTTTTCAATTTTTCGAGCAGGAGAAGCATGCATGCAACTCACAATAGCCTGCCGTTCGGAAGGAGAGAACAAACAACATCATCAATAACACATTCAATGGCATCAAGTTCAGAATGGAGACGGAGAAGGATAAACAACTAGCCCTTTTTGTATATTTTGATCATCAGAACACCATCAGGAAAACTGGAGACAACGGTCTACCGCAAAGCAGCGCATACGGATCAAATTCTAAACTTCAAAAGTAATCATCCACACAGACACAAAAGATGCTGTGCTAGAACCTTGTTCGGAAAAATCCAAACACACTGCAGCATAGACATACTCAAGAAGAAGGAACAAAGATATATCATCAGAGTATTTGCTCGCAACTGCTATACCCGCAACTTCATTAAAAGAACTCTAACCCAAAGAAAGAAAGAAACAACAGACAGAGAATCGGG
>UZAN01048581.1:9224-20567 GCA_900618425.1 Echinostoma caproni | reverse complement strand
CAGCCTGCCACCTGGGAGTAAATTGATGCCACCATCTTGGCTTGAGGATAAGGCTGTTTCAATAATTAAATCTATAACAAAGTTAAATAGAAAAGGAGAGAGGGCAACCCTGTCGAACACCATACTGTGGATTCATTGATATGCTGACTGTGATATTTTCAATTCAGATGGAACAGCCTTGTATTACAGGCAGCTCACGATATTCAACAAAGTCAATTTCGTACGGCTTCGATGTTACAACCAGTGGATCAGGATGTGATTTGGTCTTTTAAATGTTCGTTTCGTAAACATCAACTGGAATATGTTTTGTCTTTGGCCGAGGAAGAGCACCTTAGCATGAAATCCGAAGTGGACATCCTGATGGGCACGCATCTGATCAAGAAATCTTGGGTGTCNTGGGTTCAACCTCAAATTGAATCACTCGATGATGCAGCCACCTGAGGATAACTGCGATTTGATTGAAAACTTTACTCACAGTGTCTATTGATGAACTTCTTTTGGAAATCGCCTGTTTTAAATTTGATGATAAAGCCGTGAGTTATTTAAAACTTTTGCAACAAATCTTTTTTAGTCATTAAGTGGACTCCTTTCTAATCAAGCTAAGCATCCAAAACAAGAGGATGAATGTTAAGCAGTGAATACGCCGGAAGTTATCTCAGTTAGAAAAACACAAAAGTTACTGGATCAATCAAAGCTGTTTACCTTGGGTAATGCTCGGATTTCGGGTCGATTACTGGAGTATATAAATAATTTCCAAAGGAAATCCAGGCTGAGACAAACGACTATTTATGATTGCTAAAATACATCTTCGTAATCTGCAAAGGTTTTTCCCCCGCAATTCTGTGGCCATTCGAGTATGGTCATTTGTGTTGCACTGGTCACCAAAGCCACGGCTATTCGGTCAATCCATGGTCTCAGTCGCAGTTACGTGTAAACGGGTGAACGATGATGGCGATTAACTGGTCAGCAGGCGTGTGGAGTAAGATGTCAGCTCCAAGCGATCGATAAATACCGTCGCGCGGAGGTGCCTGTCGGAATGAATGAACGATAATGGCACTTGTCCTTGTTAGAGCACCGAGGAAATTAGACAGTTTATTGGCCAAAGGTCATTATAACTCGGTCTGACGCGTCAGTGAATGTTTGAACGATGCACTTCTAATCTGTGAATCACGTGTTGAACTGAATCCATCACTAATGTTTACCAACACTGTCCATAACGAATGTATTAATCGGTCGGAACATACACTGTAAACAAAAAAAGCGAACGAACGAGCATAGATGGCTATAGATTTATTACTACGTATTTTCATCAGATAATCACCAATAGGTTGTACAGCGAGCAATTAGTTTGGAATATGGGAAATAAGTCAATGTACTGAGTAAACCCTGTAACAGATATTTTAGCTGACTTAATCTTCTTTCGAATGAGATTTTTTGTTCCGTTATTGACCTAGTTCATCAAATGGGTTAATATTGATTTTGTGGTTATTACACCTAAAACAGTTGTATATTACGGTGAACGCCATATATTCAATTCTGTGGTTAACCTAACATTACATATGAATGGATAACCAACTGGAATTAATATGCGATAATTGAGTTAACAAAGTCATCTGAAGAAAGGTGGGTAGTTTCGGGAGAACTAGAAACTTGAAACTGGAAAACGGCTGAATACCAGATGCAATGTAAGATATTAAACTGAAGGCATGATAAAAGACTTTAATTTCTTCGATACTTAAAGGATACGCAGGACGGTGTATCCAAGTTACGTCATAAATAAACAGTACATAATTTTAAACATTGGGAACGAGTATTAGAATTACCGTACTTTTCATCAATTTGGTTTATTTTACCACAAAACTCCCAACCGTTTAATATACTACTTAATAGCATTTGCTACTGACTAACAAGCTCTGTTGCAGTTCCTGAAATTCACCCACTTTTTTGAATAACAGGAGGTTGACTGTAGTTCGTAACTACCGTCGCCCCGGTCTTTGTCAATCCCTGCTTCAACCACAAGCAGTGATGCTGATGCTGATGATGCGGTCAGACAGTTGTCTCACCGTTCGACCCACATAAATTGCTCCACAGGAACAGGTGAATTGATAAACACAAAATGAGGTCGCATCCGGAGGTAAACTATCGTTAGTCTGCATAAAGAGGACGGAGTTGAACGTTAGTTCAGTTCGGGGTTCAGCCACAAAGTAGATGAATTTGATGGAATATTGATTCCGTCCGCCGAATATTTTCACGATTGTTTCTATGCTGAGTGAGATGGAGAAATAGACACGTTTCTTATTTTCCGTGTCACATAATGCCTTGGGTGGATATGTTGGTTATGCTTTTATGAGTGAATGAATTTGGATAAACATTCTCTAGAAAAAAACATTTCGTATTCTCTCCACTTCAAACCAGACAGAGTTCGTAGAACAATGTTTCTTAACTCTATTGGTCAAGTAGGGAATCAATTTTTTCTTCTGTTGAAGTGGGACGAAACTTCAGTAGTGTGTGGTGTACTGCCACGTCCACGTCTTTTTACAGTGAATGCGTCTACGAATGAAGCCATCTGATCATCAAAATGAGAAAGTGTCTAAAAATGCGAGACCGTTTGTAGATTCCTTTTCCAGCGTGAACTCTATTTTCAGATGAGCTCCATTGAATTTCTCCAACAGGATATCAGCATCCTTGTCAGCATCGTATACACATGTGATGTCATCCACATGTCGTTTGTAGATGGGGGATTCTTCTATGGGTTTTGAGAGTACTCGGTTTTCTAAGTTGGCCATGAAAATATCTGCTAATAGTGGTCCTAATGGCGAACCCATGGCGATTCCATCTTTCTGTCTATAAATCGCACCATTAAACTGAAATTGTATGCTATATGTGCATTGATAAAGAAGCCTCTTCAGCTCAGTTACGTCTAGTCTAATAGAAGATCCCGGATTTTCTCTATAATTGGCGATGAATTCAATAGTCTCTTGGAATGGCAAATTGGTAAATAATGAGGTAACATCCATCGAGGACATCTGTTGATTGGTGCAGCAGACAGACACTAAGAAACATTAATTATCACAATTTCATCATCTCTTCTTAAATGCTGGTTTCCTTCGCAGATATGGGTCTCCTCTCACCGCCTGTTTATTCTGTTATAAATTGCGCTATATTTAGCCAGTGAATGTAGCACCGAAAACGTACTTACTTGCTAACTTGTGTTCTCATTTTCTGAATTTGTTATGTTTGGGTACAAATGTAACGGAATTTCACGTTTGTGTCAAATCATTCCATCTGTAAAGACACCAAACACGGCGTATTGGATTTTGGTTGCGAGTTTCGTTCCACGGATGTTAGTCTTTTCCCAATATATTAAACGCTTATCAACGGCGATGAAATTTTATGTCAGGACTGAGGTCAAACACCGGACGGATGTTTCATCCCTGTTCCGACAGGTTAGCAGTGCTTAAGTTTTCTCACCCATGCGGCATTGGAACACTAAACTTGCGGATCAGCAATTTGGTGCAACCGATTTCCCTCGCTTGTTACGTGGACATATCAATCGCATAACCGTTAGCAACCAGAGAAAGACTGTTGAGTTGTTTTAGAAAATTGATTGTCTGTGAGCTGGGGAGTAGGTATAATATTGAGTGAAAGACAGCGCCCAGAGATGATGCTTTTTAAATCAGGATTCCATCCCTCCCACCCATCTCGCTGCCTTGTGGATCAGACTCTTGAGTCAAAGGCTCCGGTTAGGGTTCCCAAAGAGAAACCCCGTCGTCGGTGTGAGCTAAAGCGAAGTATACCATGCCCTAAAGTCTTAGGCGCTCATTTTCAAAAAACTTCTTTCCGATTTTGAAGCTTCCCACCCTACATCCACCAGATAGAGCGATACATCTCATGTAGTATACTCCAGCATGGCCAAAATTGAATTCAAAAATTGTTAAATAGTAATCACACTAATAATTTTAATTCCCATTATTATGGGAATATGCATTACTGTCGACGTTCAATAAGACTGGTTGGAAAAGTACAGAAAATGGATTAGATAGGCAGCAGTGACGGGGCTCATACATAGAACCTCACAGCCACTTAACCACTCACCGCCTATATAAACTGTTGTTAAAATTGATTCCTCTCATGATAGAAATTAAACTTATCATGTGACCAGCATCGACTGGTAAGAATAAGTTTTACTGCTTTTTCATGCATAAACAAAACACAGAAATTAGAAGGCACTGAGAGGACTGCATATATCTGTCTCATGTGGTCCAGTTTAACAGTTGAACTCGCTATGGGAAAGAGTAATTTCGACGCTATTGACTATCTGCAGCCCAACTCTGCTCGGGAAGCAGCGGTCCTCTTTTTTTACCAACAAATCACCTCAGTACCTATTTAGTTTGTAAACTTGTTTTCTGCTACACGTCGTTGGCGGTTCAATGCACTGTAGACAGAAGAACACGTGATAGGAATCGATCGTTAATGACCTTCTATTTCAGCACATTCGGGCTGAAGTGCAACCGATTTTCAGTCTATCGGCAGGATCGATTAATTAAAAAATGAATGAATACCCAATTTCATTTCCATTTGAACAAATTTCAAAAACGGAATAGGTTTAACCTCAAATTGATTTACTCTCATCACAAATTGTATCACAGAATCATTACATCATTAGTGGTTAGTTCAAATCTTCCACAAATTACCTCTTTCCATTCAAACGGGTTCACTTTAGTTGTTACGACTAGCTCCCGTGTCTTGGTTCATTGTGTCACACGCTATCTCCGTTGTCATCATTGCGGTTAAAAATTTTATTTGATCTGTATTGCAAAAATATGGACCTCAAAATATGAATACTTTACATACTTATTGAATAAATCGTATTTTTTCGGGAATAAGCATCCATCCATTTTTATATTTGAAAAGAAAAAGAATAATTTGTGCCAATTTCCAGTAAACAAATGTATGCCATAACATAAACGAGCCTTTTCTATGTGTGGTTGAAGGTAAAACCCTAGGCTGTTGGGAGACCAATACCAAATTGTGAGGGTGGATCACTGTGTGTGTATCTGTGTATGCATATCACGTTTTCAATTCTACCATTTCTGGGAGTTCATTCATGTCACGTTGGCCCTGTGACCCAGTTTCGAGGGCTCAGTGTTATCGTGTGTGCGAAGGCCCAGTTACGCGCACTCTGACTTATTGGGACAAATTCCGATTTACGATGTTGAATGCGTCACTTGGATTTACACGGTGATCAGTGCCTAATAAAAGAACCGGCTTTTAGGAAAATTGAAACATAGGTAATGTAATCCAATTTATTAGAACAGAAAAACAAAAAATACTGTGAAGTGTCAACATTTCTTTTAACCTCCTCAGTCACTACTAAGTACAACAAACCGCGGTAGTTATCAAAACTTTCTTGTGGAAATACCAGATTGTTTTACGTTGTAGCGACTGAGGAGGCTTACACAACTCATAACATCTCGCAGTATTTGTCTTCTCTCTGTTCCAACGAAATGAGCCGGAATCGCACTTCCGATTGATTGGGGTCCATATTGATTGAACCAGCGCGCTTAGGTTTCATCACAAACACATTTGAGCGAACAAATATCTATTGATACGGTCATTATCGAGAATTTGTCACAGTCCTGTGTGGTCATTAGTAGCGAGCCTTTGAAAGTGGCGTCGGGGTGTGTAGCGTTTATTGCAGTTTCTTTTGTTCTTTTTGGTTTTTCAATTAAAGTTTCTGTGACAACCTGAAGATTAAAAGAAGAGACAAATAAGTCCTTTTCAACCCACTCTGTAACGTTTTGTTAAATGTGATGGTATGAGAGAAATGTGCAGAGAAAACGAATTGGGACTGGTTGGATCAAATATGTAAAGCTCCTAATGCACGTAGATCAGGAATTGTAAATGCAATCGAAGTCAGCTACTGAAGTGTACCGCTACTGAGATGTAGGAATAATGCCACAGAAGAAGTGGGTAGCATATTGAAAGAAATCAAGGTGATAAAATAATATTTATGACGGAGTGTCATGGGCTGCACCCCTATTCACAATTCACTGTTTGTGCTCTTCTCACATTCTTACCACATGATTCCCGTTTGAGCCGGGGGGATTTTGATTAATTGAACCAGAAAACTGGCTTCTCGTTGGTTATTCTGAAACTGTATCATGTCGCTCCCAGACGCGTTGGGTCACCACAAAACACTTCCATAGATTCGTGCCTTTCAAACTGGAAAAATCAACAATCTAATTACTCTTGGCGCCAAAAGAATCCAATTAAACCCCTGAAGCACTCCAAATAAAACATCTTATATAAAATATCTGGTCCGGTGAACAGTTCATCAGTAAAAAACCCTACAGGAAAAAACTAGAACGCGCGTAAGACTCCCGCAAAAAAACTCATCCTATCCACCGATATGAGGAAAACGCTTATCTTTGGCATGCCCCAAATCGGATTTACCCCAACAGGTATTTACGTCGATGAATCTCTCCGTATGACCATTATCCACTTGCGTCCTTCGAACAACGGTCGCTGCTTTTTGAAGTTTATTAGCACTGCATACATTCCCATCACGTTAGAACGTATTTTTCATTAGGTCTCTTTTATACATTAGCAGAAGGAAACCAGGAAGTGGTATACATTGCCTGCTAAATCTGGAAAATCAAAATTATCTTGAAAAATACCATATTGTTTTAATTTGTAGGGACGAACGTGATCGGGCAAAACGTTGACAATTCGCAGAATTTTTCTTCTCTCCGTTCTCTTAACGGATATGTACAACGAAATAAATTGCCTGTGCTGACTGAATGTATGGTTGTCTATGTACGCATGTATATGCACAATATTTTCGCTGCACACAGCGCGATAAGTGTCCTAAAGGCTGAAGCAGCACTACGCTCATTGACTGCAGCATGGAGAAACAGATACGGTAAACAGCGCAATAATTGGTCATCTGACTGGCGCAGTTATTCGAGTGAATACTAACTTCACCTTTCGGATCGTATACCCAGTTCCCCCACACGTCTCTAAAGTATTGCTGCGTTACAAACCAGTCACTACCGAAACGAATACTCATTCGATTGTACAAACTATATCTACGAGCTTAAAAACCCAGTATTGTAATTAAGTGGCTCCCGAACCAACCGCAGCCCTTGATTACGAGGGTGAAACGTTACAGACATCATGTATAACCAAGCACATTCTTACTCGCCATAGGGTACTCATGGCTTCGGACCAAACAAAAGACCAACCCGTAAATTGCACCAAATCATCATAGAGTAGAAACTAACTGACTTGTGAATCATCGCAAAACAATTGTTTGCCTCGACCGTTTGTTTTCAACTCATAGACTCATTTTGATGATAGTCCGCCTTACCGTATCCCCGGTCGAGAGCACATCAACCGAATATGCAGCCCGCGACAATACTATTGCACCTCATAGATTTCTAGAGTATATTCACTCACACGTGCACGATGATCACCATTTTTCAGGATCCAGAGGGTAACCAAACGAAAAGCCAAAAGTTTAATAAATTACCTCTACATTTAAAGATATAAGAACAAATTTCTCACCACAACAAAGGTATTGCACCTTCCCCCTCCCCCATGAGATTGTGTTCATTAAGGCCAGGTGCATAGATCATTCTGTCTCAAACATTCTATAGACCTCAGCATATTCTCTGCCAGATTTCGACACGTCCGTAATAATAATTATTCCACTCCGTAATCAAAAATGCCTCCGGTTCGTGCTTTGTGGTGTGAATTCTGTAGGGCTGGCTGGCTGGGCGTTTACGGTACGGACGATCAAAATGTTTTCTACCGGGTTCAAATCTGGTCTGTATGCAGGTCCCACCATTGTTTTGATGCCACGAAAGTTTTAGACACCAGTTTGAACTGCGGCGTTATTTTACCAGAAAACGGCTTCAACATGTCCACTTGATGCCACTGCTTATATCAGACACCGCTCCAATGCACGAATATATGCCACAGAGTCTTGTACTGCACTGCATGTTGCTCGATGAAGCATCCCATACCATCATAAAGTTTTGATTTGCTCATGCCATTAGGTTTCATGCATAAATTTCATTTAAACTGAATTCCTTTTCGTCACTGAATTAGGCAAAATTCCATCCGTCTTTGCAGGTGACTTGAATTTTAGCCCGTATACTTTTCTGTTTGGAAATATGGTAGGAATATGCGCTTCTCATTTTATTGCAGTTCATCTAACGGACCGTTTTACGCGTTAGTTGTTCCGTTCGCACCGAAACGTCGAGGTCATGCGCCGCTCTCATCTCCGATGCACGTCTCAGGGAGCTTGAGGCCACATTTAGCAATCCTCGAAAAATTTTTCTGGCTCCCAGTCCGTTTAGGACTGGTTTTTAGCTGTTTCCCCCTAAAATAATGTGCTATAGTGGATCTGGACTAATCACACTGGCTGTCTGTTTCATGTGTGCTGACATTTACCTCACGAAATGCATCCACGCTGGATTTATCGTTATCGCTAAGACTCGTCTAACCTATCAAGGTTGACAACGGCTTGCAGTGTCCTATTAGGATGCCTTTCAAGGTCATTTGGGGTAACGCGAGCACATGGCCACTGCCGCCGGGGTGTTACATGAACCTGGCTCACAGACCGACCACAACTTTTAGTTTTCATGGTGAAGTACAAACTCGGGATGTCTGGCACACCCGTGTTTAAACCGAACTATGTGTGTGGCGTCCATTGAATATGCTCACCCGAAATGTGTAACAATACTCCAGAGTTTACACCGCAAAACACGAACCGGAGGCATTTTTGATTACGGAGTGGAATAATTATTAATACGGACATGATTTGAAATCTGATAAAGAGCATGCCGAGGTCTGTAGAATGTTTGAGACAGAATGATCATTGCACTAAACTGACTTCAATAAAAAAGATCCGCGCGGGGAGGGGGACTGTCATACTTTTGTCGGATGAAAACTTTTTCGGTATGTCTTCTTCGAAATAAGGGATAATGTAATTCCTTATACGAGAGTTTTATATCGATTGTCGAAGCTGGACTCGTCCCCAGGAAGGATTTTAAGAAAATGCGGTTTCCTTCCGAATCCTCCTACTAAAACCGTTCCTCCTACTCCGTACGCTTTATTCAAAAACGGTTCGGCTTCTTTTACCAGTTGATAAAATCTTATGTGAGGTAAAGAGCCCCGAATGACAGTTTCTTCTTCGTTGGAAACAGTCAGCAGTGTATAAATATGTGTCCCTGTCGGGACTTAAACCTCTAGTTGGGAGCCAATTTCATGTTTTATTTTGCACAGTCAGTTACCATTTACTTGAGCGCATGGCTATTGCAGCTGTTGTAACCTAATCTTTGTATAACTCATACTTATCAACATAGACACCATACTCTGTGGATCGTTGGATCCATGCGAGTTTTATTCCTTGGAAGTCCGTTCTCTTCCTACTGTTTTCATGCATTTTGTTACTTGGTGAAATCGGATGAAGTGAACCGAAAATATCAACAGCCAAGAACTGAGTTGAGTTATTATGGTTTATTTGATCGTACATTGAATCACAAGCACTGATATAACAATTCTGTTTGCATGCATTTCGTTTTGACAAAGATCTTCTGATGTATTATATTAACTTTTATTCTGTTGTAGCGCTGTTTGGTAGTGAAACTGACCCACTAAAGACGACGATAGAAAACCAAAAGCTCTCTAAACGGAGCTGATGAAAGCACGTATTTTATTCAAGGTTGAGGTTGAACGATCAAGAGAAAACGATCGAGTAGTGTAGTCCTTGTGATTCACGACTACCAAATGAGGTTAAAACCTAACTTGGCTTCAACTGTTGCTTTCCCTTCTCACACACACATCGGTTTTATTTATCAGGACCCCTCCACCGGTGATACGCCGTTGCTCCTTGTTTGCAGCGAAGGTCTCTGTGGTTCAACAAAGCAGCTGATACACGGTTTACCTAGGCGCGCATTGCTTCACAGGAACCACTCCGGTGCGACCGCGCTAAGACATCTGTTGACACGTGGCCATGCCAGTTGTGGTTGTCTGGAGGAGCTACTGAAACGCCTACATCCGTGTGAACAAATTCTTCCTCCCGAAGACCACGACGTTGCAGATCGCGGGGCGGGCGAAACGAATANGCTCGTTCAGCCAATGCGATTTCGGATGCCAACACGATTTTTCACACCGTCGAGTCGCTATTGAATCGTATACGATCTACCGATCCGGAACGAATTTTTAGCGTGCTACAATTGTGGATCAAGTATAATCTTTTCCGGATTCAAGGTGATTTTGAATTGAATATGTTTGCACATCGTCTCAGCATGGCATCCACAGAAGTATTCTGTCAGTCTCTGTCTACTGCTCATTCAGTCGATTCTACTATATGCTTTATGGTCCCTGCAGGATTTTGTCGTTTTCGTAGCTCTGTGGGTAACGCAGTGACAACCCGGAATCTGGTAAACTCTGATGCAGTTGACCGATAATCCGATTATCTACGTATCTGGTATACATATATTCAGTGTGTAACCAATTACATAAAATTGGCAAATGTGCCATAACATATGAAGGGAAAATCTGCAGAATGTGTGCATATGTTATGTGGGCATGTTACCTCCCGTTTGCCCTGATGGAAGATGGGAGGTGACTTCGGGGTCCCCATCCGAAACCTTTAGCTGTAAGACACCGGTACGAATATCAGAGTCCATCGGTAGCTGGTGTCCAGTTCGTCGGATCATACACCCTTTGAACGGGGTCAAGTGCCGAATACGCCTCGATGCCCNTGCCCAGTAAAGCCGGTGACCACTGCTACAACCAGGATGGTTTGGGTGGGTGTGGTTCGTACGCCTCTTCTTGTTGGGTATGGAATCAGGGTTTTTAGCCAACTTACCTAGATGAACTGCTAGGTGGTTCACCAACCTAACTATAGCCCCAGATGTTGATTTTTCGTCGTCCCACTTTGGTGGGAGAAAACCTCCACCGCGGGAAGGCTGTGAATAGGGCTTCCTCAACAGACGCTTGTTCACCTAGGAGCATTTCGCGAGTTTTAACGAAAGTTTGACTAGTTGTAATCCGAGACACCCACCCCAACCTTACTGATACTTCTGGACGTTTGTGATAACCTCCATTTGTGGATAAATTAAATTTCAAAACAGGTACAGATATTCTCGATACCGCGTGAGTGATTCAGAAGAGTTGCTTTTCAAAATAATACCTTATTCCTCAAACTTGTGCCAATATTGTGGATTTTGTTCTTTATTTTATCAACGTCTTTGATACTACTTATCGGACAGCTATGATGTGCTTCCAGGGACAGTTATGAGAAACCCAGTGGTGATATTTTATGAG
>UZAN01048580.1:0-11974 GCA_900618425.1 Echinostoma caproni | reverse complement strand
GTGACGGAAGCTTTCACCATCGCCGACTTGCCGATGCGAGCAGTGGAATCGATTGGGGAATTAGCACCGCAATGGCGATAACTGTAATACTTATATTTTGAAGAAGCTGACTCTCCCAAAGTCCATTTGTTTATAGGTTGTGATGTGCCAGAAGAACACTGGGTCCTGGAGTAGAGACTGGGCGGCAGGAAAGGACAATATGCCGCTCGCATCACTTTCGGGNAACCGCAAACCGTTGTCAGTTAACTTCACCACCCCCACCGCTTGCAACGATACGATCGAACAAAATCTCCAAAGAATTTACTATAATGAGTTCGACGACTTGAACGTTCAGAAAGGGGGTCCCTCCGTAGAAGACAACCAGGCGTTAGTAACAGTTGAAGCGGGGACACGACGCCAGCCCGACCATTTTGAGTTGCCGTTGCCATGGAGGACGGGATACGACCGACTGTCGAACAACCACGGGATAGCCCTAAAACGTTTAGGGTACCTTAAAAGGCGACTGGTCTGGGATACAGAGCTCTGTCGACAATACGCCGCGGCAATGCAACGGAACGTTCAACTGGGATATACAGAACGATTAGACGTTTCACAACCACGCGGAAAAAGACTGTCGTACCGGACTAACCACTCGGTAGCAAACCCCAGAAAGCCAGGGAAGATACGTGTAGTATTCGACTGTGCGGCGCGAACGATTTTCTGTTGCGAGGACCAGACTGAACCACTCCCCTGATTGACGTGCTCAACTGATCCCGGCTTGGAGCAGTTGAAAAGGCAGCCGACATACAAGAGATGTTCCTCCAAATTAAGATACCAGAGGATCAGTGCAACGCCCTGCGAATGATATGATGACCCGATGGTGACTTCTAGAACCCGGCAGTAGACTACTGACTCACCGTTCATCCATTTAGAGTGATTTCTTTGCCCTTCTGTGCAAAGTTTGCACTTTGGCGGACAGCTTCGCAATACAAAAACGACTTTCCGGCTTCGGTTTCAGCTAGCGTTGCGAATAATTTCTACGTCGACGACTTCCTGGGCGCCTTTGACGATGCAAGGGAAGCTTCGTAACGCGTAATGCAGCTAAAGTATCTACTGGAAAAGGGGAGTTCCATTTAACCAAATGGTTGTCTAACTCACGTTTACTCTTAGAAAACGTTCCCGAAACTGGAAGAGCAAACGGGGCCCTCAACCTGACTACACAGCCACTCCCTATCGAGCCGACATTGGGGGTGCGATGGAGCGCGGAGTCAGACGAGTTCATCTTTCTACTGAAACTACTCAAGAGGAATCCCAACCGGCGAGGGCTTTTGTCGTAGATATTCAGCTTATATGACCCGCTTGGTTTTGTCGCGCCATGGCTGTTGCTGGGTAAGGTCCTTTTTTAACAACTTTATCGAAAAAGGGCAGAGTGGGATCAACCCTTAGACGAGCAGGACCGGACGGATTGGGAGCAATGGTTCACCAGCTTCAGCAAGCTAGGTGAGATAAGGATCCCGCGCCGACTCAGCCGGAGCAGTCAAGCGGCGAAGGGCGAACTGCACCTAATCTCCGACGCGTCTGAAACGAGATACGGAGCAGTAGCCTACGTATGTTGGCCGCACGTGAACGGCGAGCGCAAGACAGAATTACTTTTTACCAAAGCCCGGGTCGCCCCATTCAAGTGCGTTTCGGTACCCCACATCGAACTGACCGCGGCCGTGATAGCAGTGCGTATATCTCAGCAGTTGCGTATATTCGAAGATCGCTTCACGTTCTGGAACGACTCCGAGAGTGTAATACACTATGTGAACAACGTCAGCACTAGGTCCAGCACCTTATTTTCCAATCGACTGAGGGTATTGCACGAAGAGACTAAGGTGCACCTATGGCGATACGTGAAATCTGCGGATAACCCAGCCGACTACTGCTCCCGAGGCTTGAGATCCTTGGTCAAGCTGAGCGATTGGCTCAGCGGCCAGATATTCCCGACCACCGCATCAAAGGACGAGAGTACAGTGCTTGCATCTCCCGTGCCCGTTTAGTTGATAGAATCCAAAAGGATAATCGTGACGGTGGAACGCGACGGCATCTCCCCCCTAATAAAGAAGCTGGGAAGCTTCCAGTCTTGGAGCAGATTGATTCGTTCAGTCACTTGGTGGATGAGGTTTAAACAGATGGTGATGATCATGACCGGATTTCGGCCTGACGAATCACTGCGCGTGGGACCTTTATCGGCGGACAACCTAATTAAAGCGAAGCACAACGTCTTGAGATTAATACAACTGCAACATTTTCCCCTCGAAACGATGACGTTGCAAGCGAATGCAGGGAAGAACCCAAAACGGACTGCAATCCAGCAGAGCGCTTTTTGTCAGCTGAATCCTATTTGGTCAAATCTTCCTTCGCCCACGACGCTAGACATCCGATCATTCTGCCGGCCGGTGACCACGTCACCACCTTGCTTATGCGTCACCTCCAAGTAAAAAAGGGCACGTGGGAACTAACCAAATAGTGAATGTCATTCGGAAGAGATTTTGGATGACACGCCGTAGAATCGCAATAAAGGGGATAATCGGTAGATGTATTTTCTGCCGCCGCCAATATGCAGTCACCACAATGCAGCTAATGGCACTCCTACCCGAATTCAGGGTTCAAAAGGTTCTCTGCCCTGTATATTAGTGAATGAATCATGTGTTATTCATCTCATCAATTTCGGTTGTTTAGTCTGCCTACCTCACAATTGACTTTTACCAAAATTATCAATATCCATATGATTTTCTCCTGACCAATAGATCATGGAAAGTTCGAACGACAAGCCTATGGTTTGAAAGTTTTGCAATGGATACTATGACTTCGGAAATAAACAGCCAGTATGCTCAACTTGTTACGCATTTTTCTATGAGTTCTGCCCGCCAGCATTGACAGAGGACTTACTGCTAGACGAAAAAGAAGCATCAAACGATAGCGGTGAAGAGGAGCCGGAAAGCGGTTCGGATTTGTTCTCTTGCTCTATCGACTGGTACCACGCATTTGAAACCATGGATTTTCCCACCTCGTCCAGCTATCATCGTCCAGACTCATTCAGTGTTTCACAGCGTTACCGGGCTGCACCGACGCGATTGAACGCACGCCCTTTTCTTCTACGCCCGGTGCAAACACACGATCCGCCTCATGAACCGCCGCCGGTGCATTCCCAGCGTGCTTTTGGCCACGAAACTTCTCGTTCTTCTCAATCCATGAAATTGGGTTCTGTGTCCACCAAAGCCTCATCACTGGATGAACTGCCTACCGAGACTTCGTTGCACATTTTCCGCCTTCTGGATGACATTTCTTTGTGGGCTCTGCGCCGGGCATCATTCAGGTAATCAACGCTGAAATCCCCGATAAAAATGGTCCGAATTCGTCCAATTCCGTTGGCCTCTATTCCAGCTGCATTATCGAGTTTCCAGTTGGCGCTTGCTTTACCTAAACTTAATGAACAGTGTGCCGTGCCGCTTGTGTCTGGAAGGGCTCCCATTCCCGATCCTATTTCCGGTTGAGGCACCAAATTTGCGCTATCGTCGGATTGTGCACGAAATCAAAAATCTGTGCACCGATTCACCTTATGGAATTCGTGTACTGGCTTTGGACACGGAAGCCTATTCTTATTATCTGGCGGGAATCGAGGGCCCGCTCCAATTCCCGTACCAGGGGGGTCTGTTTTATGTGTACGTTTTAGTTCCAGACAGTTATCCGATTCGTCCACCTGTGATCCGATTCCTCGTATTTTGCATCCCAATATCAGTTTCCATGGTGATGTGGGTATGGATGACATTCAGCACAACTGGAGTCTGGTTCTTACCCTGAAGAAATTGCTTATCGGTGTCTAATCTTTGCTTAGGGATCCATACACCAAATTTTGTATGGAATCGGTCATTGAGACACTGTACGCACACGATATCGGACGATTTGAGGTGCTGGTAAAACTATAAACATGGAAGCTTGCTTGTCACGATTGTTTGTCTGTGGACTTTGTAGTGTCCATGGTCTGATCTTACTACGTGGAACAGATGCGTCAGCGTCTAAGCGAATGTTGATCTCTTCTTCTCCGTTATTTCCACTCGTTCGCGAAAGCTGACCAAGAAGTGTAAAGCTGCGGGATCCGGCTGACTTCTTTCTCGGACACGCTCGTTTCACTCAAGATTCACCTGAACACTGGCTGTGTTTTATGGGACTCATTCCAACGAAACAGATGTCTAGCATTCCACTGCGTGATCCGACAACAAACTCACTCCCTCTCATATGTTTACCATTTCGGTTTGGATTCAATCATTCGGTCGTCACTTCACTTCTCTGTCTTTTGTTAACCTCTTTTTTGATGGTCCGTTTGTTTTTCTTATCTTATCAGTTCTCATCCATTAAAATGATGCTTACGCTAATTATAATCCACGTGTTTGACGCATTCTTCCCTCTAACCTACTGTCGATATGAATAGAAAAAGTGATGACTCGATGTGGGTTCATTTGCCACTTATTTTCCCTTTCTCTCTCTTTTATCCACGCTCTCAAGGACCGGTGTTTTCTTTATCTTTACTTATTTGCTCCTCTCTTCTCCTCTCTTTCTGCACACATCTTTCTCCAGCGTGCAAATATCGTTGCTATTATTAATTTATCAAATACTGCTGTTATTTCATTTGCAGGTCGTTTCATCTTCAGAAACACTCCAGTTCTTCGACCGTCCGCATGACCCTCTTAATCTGCGCTCCGCACATTTTATCTAATTTTTAAACAACATTCATTCAGTCAGATTCCTGCCCCTCACATCCCGCGGGACAATTTTGGTTGTTTCAAAGTGCACACTGAAATTGTCCCTTTTTGTTTCCTTTACGCAATTTGTTTCCTTTTGTGCCCCCGTCATATACAACGGAAACCTCGTTCTCCCACGAACACACACGGTCCATTTGTGTACGTTGAATAAACTAAGTTGTTCTCTCCGCATGCGGGAAATGTTGTGCAAAATTTGGAATTTTACAACAAGGGTCTGTAACACTGCTAGCTTCGACTGATGTGTGGCAAAATCCGGGCTAGGTTTCTGCCTGTGACGGTTTTCGAAAGCTTTTGTACATAATACTTTTCCAATTCCATTATCTCCCTTTTCTTATCTCTTCTTTCTCTTTTATGAACTCAACATTCAACAGATGTTTTAACCGGCCTCCTCATTACCCGCCCGGTATCTTTGTGGTCTCGCTGCGTGATTTTCTCAATTGTTTGTCGTTCTGTAACTAGGACCTACGACGGTTTCGTAGGTCGCAAATATGTTTTGATAAATGCCTATAATAGAAACGAAATTTCAACTGTCGTTCAACTGTTTTCCCACGTGCTGGAAATTTGGTCATTCGAAGTCGAGACATTGCGATTCGTATTGAACGTTGTTCGGATAGCCGTTATAGTTTGAAACCTTGGTCAAATTACTTTCGGTGAGCTCTTCTACATTCCTCTTATTTGTCTTCAATATTTTGTTCTTAAATTGAATTTAATGTCGTGTCACCCTGATTAATCTACTTCAGTCAGACTCTCCTTTTCAGGAGAGAAAGAAGGTGAAGAAACGACCATCGTTAAAGACTCGAGTGCTGCGCCATCCTTGGGAGGATCACATCGCAAGACGATGTCTGTAATGAAAAAGGCAGAAGTAGAACTACGGTTATTGAGGGATAAAAACAGATTAGAGGAGGCCGGCTTTCGACAACAACTGTGCAAGGCCTAGGCTAAGCTGGCTGTTGCAGAGATTGGGTACAACAGCGAAGCAGAAGATGCAGCATCCAGGTGCTCCAAGTCAAGCTACAAGGAAAGGATAGAAACATATCCACGAGAGTGTGCCCGAAATAAAGTTTAGTAGGAGCGTGAGAGAACTACCTGCACCTAGGCATTATAGCCTTCACGGCTTAGACCTCCCGCGGCTAGAACTCATTTCTTTCGATTACAACGCTACAGAATATTGGCGATTCAAACGGCAGTTCGACGGCTTCTTTGCTAGACTGTCTTGAGGGGAANTGAGGGGAAGGTAGAAAACTGGCTTATTTGTTACCCTATTGTAAGGGAGTAGCTAGAGAGACAATAGAACCGTGCATGCTAATGTCAGAGAGAGATGGGTATCAAACGGACAGAGAGATACTCGATAAATTATTTGATCAACCGCACAACGCAGTCACGGCTGTAGTCAAGGACGTTCTGGCTAAAACTGAAGAATTTAGTGGCACAGGCGAGGGCCTGAGCAGATTTAGCATTTAATTGGAAAGCTGCTACATGGTCCTAACGGAAATGGGATGTGGATTCGAGTTGAATTCCATACCCGCGCTGGAGTCACTAGTTACACGACTGCCTAGACGTTTAAAATGTACGTGGGCCGAAGTGGAGGATAGGATCGTATCCAACGGAGGACAGTCTCGGTTCATCGACTATTGAAATGATAGAAGCAGTGTTGAGGATTCAGAACAGCCCTTTTGGAAAGCTAGTGAACACAATGCTTTCACTAAAGGTTAATCGCCTCTGAGGCCCTCGGCGTAACACGTAAATGAATGTCACTGCATCTAGACAAACATCAGAATCCTTACAGAACTTCAGTGCTCTTTGTGTCGGAAATCACACCCATTTACTAAATGTGAAGGTTTCCTAAGGTCAGATGTGGTAGATAGATAGAAAACTTTGGAGCAATTAAAGCTTTGTTATAAGTGCATTAAATATGGACACCTGGCGCGGACATGTGAAGAAAATGGTAAATGCTTGGTTGATGGTTGGACCGGAAAGTATCATAGCCTGCTCTACTTGTCGCGTAGGGATCAAGTGTCCGCGAATGTGCAAGCAATAGTGGGGGATTTCTGTTCCGCGCCGAATGATACTACTTACCTCGGAATAGTCCCGGTAAAAATGATGCACAGCGACAAATCGTTCAAGGTATACGCCTTGCTAGATAGGTTCTGTTATCAGAATAGTTAGTAAGGAAGTTTCGAACTGTTAGGGCTGATTGGCCCGGAGTACGAATGAACGTTTACAACGTGGCTGGAGAGCGATCTATAGTTAGTCAAAGGGTATCATTTGAAGTTAGCCCCTTAGGGATGATAAAGGCATTAGGGTAAGCACTTCATACACCATGGACGATCTATTAATGCCAAGAGCTCAGGTACCGGCTAAGAAACAAACGGCTCGATTAACCCACCTAAAGGGTATAGAAGGGGAGCATCTGATCAATCCTAGTGTTCAGTTAATCATTGATTGTGATATTCTTCAAGCTCATTGAGTGATTATTGGTCGATACGCCTGACCAAATGAGATCTTTGCGATCGAAACTGCGTTGGGATGGTTGCTTATGGGACCGTCCTTGAGAGTAACAGCTTTCAAACAAATGTTTACAGTTAATCGGGAGAGTAAAACTCGCACCATGGTGGAGGATTTATACAACAAGGAGTTTGAAGACCTGCATACGATGGTCATACATCACTCCAAGGAAGAACGTCCAGCTTTACAAATACCAGAGGAATCGATACACCATGACGAGAAACGATTTTGTATCGGACCAACGTGGAAAACCAAACCGCAGACTGTGCCGAACAACTACGAACTAGTGTTTTGGATGTTAGAGTGCCTAAAACGCAGGTTTATGCGAGATCCAAGTTTATTTAATAGGTAAAATAGTTTATTGAACGACCACTTTCGAAAGGGCTATTTCGACCGCTTACCTGACTATCAACTAGAAGTCGCGTACAGGCCTAGGTGTTACCTACCACATCATGCGGCGGTAAACCCAAAGAAACCTGAAAAGGTTAGAATAGTCTTTGATCGTGCAACCCTCTATCAAGGAATTTGTCTTAACCAACACTTATTGTTAGGAGCAAATACCGTAGCTAACTTAATTGGAGTACTGCTGCGCTTTCGCTTACGCAAAGTAGCTGTAGCAGCAGACGTACAAGAGATGTTTCACAGGTTAGAGAACCTGAACGTGACTCGGGAGCATTAAGGTTGCTACGATGGCCTGATGGAGCGGTTAACCGAAAAACCAGAAGCAGGACTCTGTGAAATCTTCCATCTATTGGGCCGTCTCACTAAACAAACTCATGGTTGAGTTTCAGACCCACACGCAGCGACCCAAATGCCCCGTGGTTTTATGGACGACAGAAGACCTGACGAGGCCTGAAACCACTCCTCCCCGTCTTGACGCGCTCACCCTCGCCCAAACAGTGTTTTCAATTAGAAGTTAGTCGTAGCGACAGGACTTTATTCAACCATTTTTTTCAAAACACAAATTTTCCAGCCCATACACAAAATCTTTCAAGAAACTCTACTCATCCAATTTTGTCTTTCCACCTCCACACGATCAACATTTGACATCTTCACCGCGTCCAGTACGCGCAGTTTTCCTTTCTCTTCACTGATAGAACTCAATTCTAAATAACACAACTCATTGACATGTGTACACGTTTTCCTTTCTTACATTTCCGCGTCTGTGACTTTTCGTCTTCGCAATTCCTTATCCACAGAACTATAGTCTGTTAGAAATGAGCTACACTGCTCACCTGCCTTTTTATAAATTTCCCGAATAAACAAAATTGTCCACTGACCGTTCTGTGTTTATGTTTGTTCCCCGGGCGCAAACAAATCGCATTCCGTTGTTTTTTAATCCCAATAATGTCGACCCAAATGTTCTGGTTTTTGTTGTACGAAATAATCGTACATTTGGGCATGCCTCACGACTTTCGTTGTGAAATATACCATTGTTATTAGGTTGCCAATGAACCCAAATTTGCATTAGCCGAATATGTTCAATTGTGGCCCATTTCGCTCCGAGTTATTTATTTCCAAATTAATAACGGCTGATAGCTTTCATGAATTCGCTGTTTTTTGTTTAGGTGTCAAAGCATCATAATTTCGCTCAAATGTTTCAGTCAACTTGAATAGCCGAACATTCTAGATTGTATGTTTGTCGATTGTCAAATGTGTGATGTTACAGATAGTGTTGGTTTTTGAAGTATTGAAATGTTTAGAGAGATAGACGTAAAAGGAGAGGGGCATATTGGTGATGAACGTGAAGAGTGAAAAAATAGAGACCGAAGGTTCCATGATAAGTGCCAGTGATAAGGAATTGAACAGTTCGTCTCAGTAAGCGGGAAAAAGGGAGGATCGCAAAATACAATAAACAAATACACGTATTATTTCCTGGCGTCAACCAATTACATACTCACCACCAGGAAAATGAGTGGTTTGAATTATCTTTCAAATAATTCTGGACCAATAGATAAATTTTGCACGCTTTAGCAGATCAAGCAAAATAATCTTGAGCGTCACAGCCAAAACGAGTTCAATATAACCGAAAACAACGGTTAGTCCAACAAAGAGCTCCCAATCGAAACTTTGTCGTAATAAAACAAGAGAAAGCACTGAATCCCATTTACACATAAGCACAAAGCACTTGAAGCGTGTGTCCAATAGATATACTTCACCGTAAATAAGTGAAATAGAAGGTTCAGAATAGAAAACTCACCGACATGGAAACCACTGTAAGAAAGAATGCACGATAGAATGGTGAAGAAAGATAAGGAAATGCAAGGTAATTGAGAGGAATTTTCAGTAGTTTTGACCGTTACATCAGCTACCAAAATTCCTTCGAGCGGACAATGTCATATCAGATAGCCTCTTGTTCAGGCTCCTTCTTCTTACGCTCCTGAAACAAGGGAGTTCACAGGACTTACAGCAGTACGCCTGCACACCCCCTAGCCTATTACTCGGGTGCTAGTCGGCTCGTCCTCGTAGACACAGACAACTCACATCTCTTCTTATCTTGCCGCCACCCGTATGCACCGCAGCCGTATATCTCCGTCTGTCTCGACTGCATCCATGATGCCTGTTTGTCATTTGCCACGTGTTATAGTTTCAGATGCTACCAATACAATGTCGCCTGTTTTGAAATTGCGATACTTCGAAAGCCACTTTTGTCGCACTTGCAGGGTTGGTATGTACTCCCTTGTCCATCGACGCCAGAAGTTATTGGCAAAGTTATTGACTTGTCTCCACCGTCTAGTATAACTCTCCGTCATTTTGAGACCTTCCAGGTTTTGATCATTCTCTGTCAACAACAATAAACTGTTCGGAGACAGTGATTTTCCTTTCTTATCATCCGACAAAGACGGCACTAGCGGTCGGCTATTCAATATCCTTTCGATTTCCACAAAACAAGTTGACAGCTTTTCCTTGTGCATTAACTGCTCCTTTGTCAACACAAGCAGTAACCTGCGCACGGAGCGGATTATTTTCTCCCATACGCCCCCCTATGACTTGAGGAAGGAGAGTTAAAGAACCATCTTATCCCGTCACATGCAAGACGGTTGTTAATCTAGTGTCCATCCCAGCGTTTAATTGTATCCTTTAGTTCTGATACGGCACCCACGAAATTTGATCCGTTATNCGTTATCATTATAAATCTCTGAAGATCTTCCTCGTCTACCAATGAATCTCAATAGACACAGGATAAGTGAATCTGTATTTAAACTGCCAACTATCTCTAAGTGCACGGCTCAGGTCTGTAAAAACGTAAACACGTAGCCATATTTACTTTCCGAACCACGACCCTTGCGAACGAACAGAGGTCCAAAATAATCAACTCCTATTGAGTTAAAAAAGCACCAACCCTTTTGGACCCTACACAGCGGTAGAGGAACCATCATCTGCTGACATGCAGAAGCTACCATTTTCCGACATACTATGTGTTCACTTATTACTCGCTTCACTACACCAATCCCCTTGACAATCCAATATATTCCACGGATCACTGACAAAATGTGTGATGTACCACTATGTCCTTCTGTACTATGATAGTGACGAATAATAAGATGTCGATTGTGCAGGATCACCGGATGCTGGAAACGGGATGAGTATTTTACGTAACTACGTCGCCCACCTACACAAAGCAGGCCACCAATAATGCCAGTCAAAGCTTCCTCAAAGCCCGTCTGGAGATTGTCCAGATACTAGCAATACTGATGGTTGAAGGTGTGCGGGGTGAAATATATAGGGAGAGTTTTACGTGCTCGGTCTTTTTTCATAAGGGAAGAGGAGATTGCGCTTAGACCTCATAAAGGTATTCAGAATTAAGAGAAATTTGCTGGGTTTAGATCCGCGGTCCCTCTTCGCCCAGGCTCTCCACAATGGAACGCGTCCACATGAACTCAAACTCATGAAACAGCTTTCAAGGCTAAACCTACGAGCACATTTCTTTAGCAGTAGAGAATTGGATTATTGGAATAAGCTACAGTCTGAACTGATCAAGCAGCCAAACATCTAAGCCTTTAAAAAAGCTCTGGAAGCCAGATGGTTAGAGGTTTACCCTGACATAGAATGTTGGGGCATTACCTGATTTTGTGCAATATGGAAGATTTACAGAATAACGGTCTCTTGCCGACACGGCGAGGAGTAAAGTTTCGCTTTCTCTCTGTTTTCAGATAGAAAGAGAAACCGATCAATCGCAGAGGTAGACGCACTTTCGAGAGCACAATACCGGAAAAGTTCTGGACGATTGATTGGCCTGTGGCTACTATCATTCCTGTGCAACCTGACCTGACCTGAACTGATCTTTCATTTTCTTCCTCTTTTCAGGCAAGAAGTACGGACTACTTTTCGCAGTGGTGGGTGCTATACTTGACTGCATACCACCAAAAGAATTGTGAACGCTCGATTGGACGTGGTCATTTTCTGCTCTGTGAAAACTAGCCCCTTCTAACCCTGAACGAGGGCTCCTCCGGAATCCTTCCACTCCCATCCAGGCGCGTTTGAGCATAACGCGAAAGCGGCCGGAGGCCGATAAATGCTCAACTCTCCACCCATTAAATGGTCGTTCCTGTGGTGTAATCTCAAAGGCCAATAACTGCAACAACGGAGCAATTTTTCGGGAGACAGGCCAGCCGCTGTAGAGGCTCATAAATAAAGCCCCTCTGATGGTGAACTACCCTCCCGAGATAGCCCCCCCCCCCATC